>JAATHB010000161.1:0-11554 GCA_014822075.1 Fusarium buharicum | reverse complement strand
GCCCAGGGCGATGATGGCGACTCGCGCCCCGTCGTCGCCATCATCGCCCTGGGCCCATCATGTCCATCCCAAACGGCCAGCCTGCCTGGCATCCTCCTTACTTGCAACATACAAACAGCAATAGAAGTATACCGCATCTCGACGATGTTCCCGCGCGTACTCAAACCCCCGTCGATAACTCCAATGTATTGATGCCTGAGGCACAACTTGATATCGAGGAAGAGAATCGACGCGCCCTATTCGCAGATTTGTATCGCAAGACCGAGGACAAAGTCGCACTACTCTTTTCCGAAGATGGCTCATATAATTATCCCGCAATCTCTGCTCTCCGTCGTTCTCCGCCTCCCTCCGCAAACATTATCCCTCCCACGACCGACCACGAGCCTATCAAGGAACCCCCATTAAAGAAAGCGAAGCGCACCATCGACGAAGACGACTACGACGATGATGACGACGAAGATGAGGAAGACGAACCTTCACAGTCTGCGACTAAACCGCAATCTGCTGTTGCTCCTGCTAATACGTTACTCTCCCCGTCCAAATCAGGGAGTTCGCCTGTTCATTCGGTGACATCACCGGGGAAGCAGGGCGATAAATCCAAGGATCAAGATGGCTCCCAATCCAAGGATAAGGATGGCGAAGATGCCATCAAGAAACTCGAGGAGGCCCGTACAGCTACCGAAGAGGCCGCTCGGAGGAGTTTCCATACCATCTTCCATACCCTGGAAAATGACCGTGCGGCTATGCTGGAGCAACAGCAACTCGAGGATTCCGAGAAGCAGTTGCAGGCTGAAATGGATCACAACCACCATCCAAGTCATAATAATAATAATACCCCAAATCAGGGCACCCTTAGCAGCGCAAACCTCGGTGCTTCCAGCTTGACCTTGAAGCATCTCATCGCCCGGATCGATATGAAGCGAGATCAAGTCCGTGCCTCTGATGCCGAGCTTCGACTTCTCATGAATGAAGTCCGCAAGAATAGAAGTAAATGGGCCAGCGAAGATAATGTCAACCAGGAAGAGCTCTACGAGGCCTTGGAAAAGGTCTTGACTGAGCTCAAGGCGCATACTGAATATTCTACCCCTTTTCTGACAAGAGTCAACAAGAGGGATGCTCCAGACTATTACAACTGTGAGCTACTATGAGCAGTCTTGTTGCACTGACAAAAACTAATATTCCTCTAGTTATCAAGAATCCCATGGATCTTGGCACCATGACCAAGAAGTTGAAAAGTCTAACATACAAGTCCAAGGCGGATTTTGTTGTGGATCTTAACCTGATCTGGGACAACTGCCTCAAGTACAACCAAGATATGGCTCATCCTCTACGACGTATGGCAAACGGAATGCGGAAGGAGGCAGAGAAGCTCATCCCACTGATCCCTGACCTTACTATCCGCTCTCGTGCCGAAGTTGAAGCCGAAGAGCGACGGAAACAGAACGGCGGCGATGACGATGCAGGAGAAGACTCTGATGACGAACCAATCATGTCCTCGCGGGGTCGAAAAGCCGGTACTAAGGGGGCAAGCAAAGCACGAAAGGCTCCAAACGATCAGAAAGAGGATACACCAGCCATTGATCAGAAGCCCATACTACAAGTAAATGGGCTACTGGGAAAAGTTCGTGAGGGCTCCGAGGTTGATGGAAGCAATGGTTTTGCGACACCGCCAGTAGCCGGATCAATCACACCAAGCGGCATTAACGGCCACTCCGGGATTGCAAGCAACGCCGATGCCATGGATATTGATGGACCAACCCTCAATGGTATGGCTCTTAACTCAGCATACGGTGAAGCTGCCGAACAAGCCTTCGAGGACGAAGAGTACAAGGTCTGGAAGCAAACCACCAAGAAGGACCGAGCACTGGTGGCCAAGGAGCGATTTCAACTCTTCAAGGATAATAAATTCAATACCGAAGCCCCTGCGCTGGTTCGTACCAAGGCCGGGATGCGTCGATTCCTTAAGCGACAAAGGGAGGCAGAAGCAGAGGGCATCATTACCCATGCTCAAGCAAATTCGACAGCTGTGGCCACGAAGGACTCGGCAACAAAACCAACCGAGACTTTGGCTGAGGAAATCGAGGAAGAAGCAGCCAAGGTCATTCCTGATTACTACGATACCTTGAGTAACATTCCCGATATTCATCCAAAACTCCAGTGGGTTGAGGACGGAGAAGGGCAGGTTATCAACCAGCATGAAGAGTTTCTCCGTCTGGTTTCACCTGGATCTTTTGTAGCCCCCCCAGGTCGTTTGACCAAGAAGATAGATGAGAACATTCACCAAATTCAGGAAACAAGGAAGCTTGCGACCAGGATATCGGTGATCAAGCAAATGCAAGTCCAGACTCAGGTATGTCAATACTCATGTGGAACGCGAACTACTGCTAAAGTTATCTAGGTGTACACAAATCAGTTCCCCAAGTCAAATTCCGATCCTTTCGTGGAGCAAGATATTGAACCGCACTTCATTTCTGATGATGGCCCTGTCATGGCCGCCGAAACATGCCAAAATGCTCTGAAGCGCTCTATTGCCAAGATTCTCTATCATACTGGATTCGAGGAGCTCCAGCCCTCGGCTATGGACACTTTCACCGGGGTAGCGGCAGATTATTTTCAGAAGTTGATTCGGACTTTCAACGTCTATAACGAGTCAGAAAAGAAATCGGCCCCTATGAATGTCGAAGGATCCAAATTCCAACCACGGTTCACTCCCGAGGAGGTTATCCTGCACACTTTGGATGAAAATGGTCATGATATCAGCTCGTTGGAGTTGTATGCTAAGGACGACCTCGATCGACTCGGTGGTAAGTTGAGTGGTCTGCATGAAAGAATGAAGATGCACCTCACAGACCTGTTGCGACCTGCTCTATCACAGGATGCGGGGGCCGACGGAGTTGGCGCCTTCAAAGATGGTAGCGAGCAATTCGTCAGTGGTGACTTTGCTGAAGACCTCGGTGAAGACTTCTTTGGTTTCAGGGCTTTGGGTCTGGACAAGGATCTTGGACTTGACATGATCTCTGTACCTTTGCATCTTCTACAGACTCGGGTCCGCAACCAGTATCAGATGCAGACCCAGACGACTGGCGAGGCAGCCACTGATCTCTTCGAGCCACTGCCACCTTCAGAGCCAGTCACTAAGGAGAACATTCAGGACCAAGTTGGCCTGGTCAAGAACTTCTTCCTGGCTAAGCTGCACGCTAATGGCGATCAGCCTCTCGTGGAGGACGAAGATCTACCTACCAAACAGAAGAAGCCTCGTCCTCGCTTGGGTGCCAGCGGAAAGATTGTCACCGCTCAGAAGCGCTCTCCAAAGGAGCAGCTAGCCCTTGCCAAGAAAAAGAAGAAGCTGGAGGCTGCTGCAGCCGAGGCTAAAGCCAACGCATCGCCCGAAAAGGGAGCACCCAGCACTACCCCTGGCAAGAAGAAGTCCATGACCATGACGACTGGTCCTGTGCCTAATCCTGCAGTTCTCGCTCTGGCTCCTAGCATGGAAAGGCAAGACAGTATGCAAAGTCAAGGTAACGCCAGTCAAACGGACAAGGACGACACTGTTGGCATGATGAGTCCAGAAAGCATTGCTCAGTAGGCCAAGCAAAGCTTTCGGTAACGCCATGGAAGCGAGCAAATTGCCCTTTTCCCACACCAACACTTATATATTGCTTGACCTGTTCATATGACTCGAGCAGACAACTTTATTTGCTAATTCCAGTCAAAACGTCTCTGATATGGCAGCACACTTTCAAGACAGAAGGCTCCAATGCTTTTGACTTCTTTTACTCATATAAATCGTGTGTTACTTTTACATCTACTTTTCACGTCTTTTCTCATACCCCCGCAAACATGCTATACCGACCCTTGAAGCTGGTCTTTGTTTTTCAGTCCTTTACTTTGCTTATGAGTAATTTCTCATAACACATCCATCCTATGGCGTTCTTGGTCTCTTTTTTCTGGAGCTTCGGAGGCGGCACAGCTTGTACTCGCACGATACACGGGAAGAAAGTCGATCGCCCAGTTACACCAGGGTCAAACAATGCGAAACCCTACGCGAACGGTCTTCTTCAAGCTTAGTATCGTGGACTTCTTTGGACAAGACAAAAGCAGACATGTCGGGTGGGTTGGCTTTCTCGATGACTAGCCGGCGTACGGAAAGGCTCATGCCGGGGGAGTATTACGGAGGGGACGCACAGCCAATCCATTATTCGAAGGTGTTTTCTTGAACCATTAGGATAATTCCTGGCGGGTTATTGTGCTTCTTATATACGGGCCGTGTTGTTGTTTTCTTTTGGTAGATAGGGCTGGATGGATGATCTGGTTACGAAAGGGAGGAGCCGGGATGGACGGATGGACGGATGAACGGATGGAACAACGACCGATGGATTTGCTTGGATCGATAGGATGGGATGGGATGGGATATACGTTAAGAAGGAATAAATACAGGAGTGAAAGGGATGATAAAACATGCGCGTTTGAAGAATGGAGGTGCAGGGAGCGAGCAGGTGAAGATGCCTACTATTTAGATATGTAGGCAGATTAATGAGCCTTGAACAATATCTATTGATTCAGTCTTTTTCCCCTCGATTGATAAGTATAGTCGTTATGCAGAAGTTCTAGTAGTATGTTACCTCTATTTATTAAGCAAAGTGAGATAAATTAGTAATATGTTAAATATAGATATTAAGATAGAATCACAAGAGATGCTTTATAATCACTTAATTATTTTGCTAGTATTATTAATCTTCATAGTTTCTATTAAATTTACATTTAAAATTAGCAGGATTGCTTCCATGTATCATGGATCCTCTTAAGATTGATTATAACAAGACGCATAAAATCTGTAAAACGCCCAATTTAGTCTAACATTTAATAAGCATGGTTTTACAAGGTGATTGAGATATAGCCATTTGTTTTATTTAGCTTTCTGCTCCTCCCTAACGGAGTGCTTTCTGGTAATCTCGAATTCTCGAGAAGACAAGAGAAGATAAAATTATCTTCATGTTAAATACATAACCCAACTCCCACTACCATTTTTCTAGTCAATCCAGCTTCTGTTGAAGGATTCTCATATGTCCCGACCTGAAAAAAGACCCTAACCAAGTAAAAAGCAAACTAGGTATTTGCGCCGTGATGAAATGCATGCTTGTTGAACGTTTCGCCATTTGCCTCATCCATGTTAAATGCGTGTTGGAGACTAAAAGTATCACACCATGTTGAGAGATGTATATATTTTAGGTCGCAGTCATTCGGGGCCATACGTCTTAGACGTTGGCATCCAGACGCCAGCCCTCGACGGGGAGAGGGAAGGCGTTGCACCAGGAGGCAATCTCCTTCTTGAAGTCGTTGATCTTCTGGACCTCACCGCTAGCGACGCGGGCCTTGAAGTCCTTGAGCTTGTTGGCCTCCTTGGGGAGAGCAGCCTGCTCCTCCTTGCAGATCTTGATGGCCTCGTCAATGTACTTGGCAACCTTCTCGAACTCCTTCTCGCCAAAGCCACGAGAGGTCATGGCGGGGGTACCGATACGGATACCGCAGGGGGTAAGGGCGGACTTGTCGCCGGGGATGGAGTTCTTGTTGCAGGCAATGTTGATCTGCTCAAGGACAGCCTCGACACGGGCACCGTCAAGGTTGTGCTGGCGGAGGTCAACGAGGACCATGTGGCTGTCAGTGCCGTCAGAGACGAGCTTGTGGCCGAGAGTCTTAAAGGTGTTCTCCAGAGTCTTGGCGTTGGCAACAACCTTCTCCTGGTAGGCCTTGAAGTCGGGGCTGGCAGCCTGCTTCAGGGCAACAGCCAGAGCAGTGATGGTGTGGTTGTGAGGACCACCCTGGTGACCAGGGAAGACGGAGAAGTTAATGGGGTTCTCGAGGTCGTAGAGGGTTTCCTTGCCAGTCTTGGCGTCGACGGAACGGACACCCTTGCGGAAGAAGATCATGGCACCACGGGGACCACGAAGGGACTTGTGGGTGGTGGTGGTGACAATGTCGGCGTACTTGAAGGGGGTGGGGATGACCTCGGCGGCGATGAGACCGGAGATGTGAGCCATGTCGACAACGAGGTAAGCACCGACGGAGTCGGCAATCTTGCGCATACGCTCGTAGTCGATGAGACGGCAGTAGGCAGAGGTACCAGCAACCAGAACCTTGGGGCGGTAGAGGATGGCGTTCTTCTGGAGGGTATCATAGTCAATGATGCCGGTCTCAAGGTCGACACGGTAGGGCATGGTCTCGAAGTAGGTAGAGACAGCAGAGATCCTGTGACGAATGGTTAGCATATTTGAACTTGTGCCAAAGGGGTTCTCAATTCAACTCACTTCTTGGCGGGGGTCTGGTAACCGTGGCTCAGATGGCCACCGTGGGGAAGGTCAAGACCCATGAGACGGCCGTGAGGAGGCATGATAGCCTGATAGACCTGAAGGTTGGCGGGAGATCCAGAGAGGCACTGGACGTTGACACCCCACTTCTCAGAGTCGAGGTGGAAAGCCTCGAGGGCACGACGCTGGCAGAGCAGCTCGATCTGGTCAATGTGCTGGTTGCCACCATAGTAACGAGCACCGGGGTAACCCTCAGAGTACTTGTTGGACATGGGAGAGCCGAGGGCATCGAAGACGGCGCGGGAGGTGATGTTCTCGGAGGCGATGAGGATGATGGACTCGCGCTGTCGCTGGATCTCATCCTTCTGCGGTGGTTGTAAGTCATTGTCGTAGGTAGGATTAGGGGAGTCAATTGGATGAGACGTACCATGATAGAGGCGACCTCGGGGTCGGAGTCGAGGAGAGACTTCTCAAGCATCTGGACAAGAGTGAGTCAGTGGATGATAACAACGAGAACGAGGGGCAATGGCGGGGTGAGCTCACCTCCTTGTGCGACTCAGAGAGCGCATACTCGGTGTTTGTGGGAGACATTATGAAGTTGTTTAGGTAGGTAGTGAGGGTGTTAGGGAGACCGTTGGTGGATGAGTGAAGGGAGTGAGTGAGAGGAAGAAGAAGAAAGGAAGCAGAAAAGCATGTGGGAGGGACCAAGTAGAAGTAGTAGAACGGGAGCACTGGCTGGAGCACTGAGAGGTCCCTCTTTCCCAAAATAAAATTTTCGTCTTTTCTGTAGGTAGGTTAACTACGGCTTCCGAAGACGGCCACCACCAGGAACCACCAAAATCTAGCCGCTAGCACACGGCGAAAAGCAGGACTTTGCCGAGCCTGACACTGCCTGAGCCTCTGAAGCGAGTTGGCGGGGTCAAGCTGCAGTTTTTGGAGGTGCGGGGTAATTTCATTGGTACCTAGCGACGGGGGATAGGTATGGATGATGCACTGGATGTTTGGTGTTGAGGTTCAGGTCGATCCATTATGGGTCCTCCTTGCTTGGCTGTCAGAGCTTCACTACCCTGAAGGTCAACCACTTCCAAGGGTCTTTTTTTATTAGGATGGCTCTGGTGTATATAGCAGTTGTTTGTTTAAACAAGCAGATATCGAACCATGTCTTCGTGATACTATCAATTGACCTTGTTCTCATCTCAACACCAACTTGACAAAAACCAATTGACCTTGTTCATGCACCGATTGCTCCCGTGCATGTAAACTACTATCCACAAACCTTAGATACGTCAGTTCCTGGACAACCCGAACCTCCTCCCAGCTTCTCTCAATCAACCACATCATCCCAATCAAATACCGAGCCATCAATGACAATACCGAAATACGACAAAACTCCGTCTGTACACTTGACGAGACATCCCGATGTTGTTATGATTCCCGCGGCGCGCCCTCCCGAAGCCGATCACGTTTCTCCAATAATGCATCCATTGAAAGCACCCCGCGTTGAGAGGCAACGTCTAGACCTATGCAGAATAGTGTTTCGAACACTAGAAGCCTCTATGGGCATTCTGCTGTGTCATTGAATTCTCAATGGCTCGATTTTCTCCTTCTATCCGGTTCCTTATGAGTTCCAATCCGTCATATACATTAACACGAATGCCCTCCGCCAACGAATTGGGCTAGCAGCTCAATTTCCTATGTCGGTGTGGCTCAGTTGGTTAGAGCGTTGGTCTCATAAGTTCGTCGAGAATGAATGACTTGGCCTCAGGTCAGGGATATCCAAAGGTCGAGAGTTCGAGCCTCTCCACCGACAGTTACTTTTGCCGTTCATATGGTTGAGTCGTTGTTCTTTTTTCTCACGACGGCCAACACGTCATGTTCTTGAAGCGTTGCACCAAGCCAGCCTCCCACACAGTACTAGGATCGCATCCAAATGCTTAGTCGGTGTGGCTCAGTTGGTTAGAGCGTTGGTCTCATAAATTCGTCAAGAATAAGTGATTTGATCTCAGATCAGAGTAATCCAAAGGTCGAGAGTTCGAGCCTCTCCACCGACAATTTCTTTTGAAGAAGCAAGATTGCGAGTCTTCCAGACGAGCTTCTCTTTTTGCCATTGTTGCGACCGGTTGATCGTGTGCCAGCAAGAGAAACTATTGATCAGATCAAATGCCAGTCTCAGCCAGTAAACGGGTTGACGGCATGTTCCACCACACTAGGTTTCTCCCTCCAGTCTCACGATAATCGCAACTGTTTGTTCCACGACCGTGGGCCATAACACCAAGTCAACATCACTGTGACTAGACGAATTCGTTGGTCACAGGTGAGACATGTGGTCGACGACGGACTGTATGCACTCCTTACTTGGTGTATGTGCTACGAAGCGAGGCAAGGGAGCTTTGCTTGTTGTGTGGCTGCAAGAGCCAGTCATTCTAGACTCGAGGGATGCCCAAAGACGCCGGTCAAGCAACAATTCATTGTGGCGCGTGACTCTAGGCAAGACCTGGTCTTTACACTCGGAATGTGATCAACACTTCATCCCACAGCGGTGGGAAGATGGGAAATCTATCATGCCCGAGGATGAGTAAGAACATGGGGTCACCAGCCTACAGACTTTGTCTCAAGAAAACACCAATCCGTCACCCCGAATCAACTACGCTAAACCGAGAACTGATCGAATATTATTCCAGAATAACTGAGAGTTGTATGACTAACTAAACGCTGCTCTTGCACTAGCTGTTGCCCATGTTGATTTCTTAACGTGTATTTCCTTGTGAATGCACCCAGAGAGAGCGCCAACGAGTGAGTATAAGGGTCAACTTTGGTTATACAGCAGTATATGATCCAAACGAAAAGAGTAAGACATTAGCAGCCCTACCTAACCCAGCAGTTCTCTCTCTCTTTCTCTTGATGTAGTCTGACGTTCTTTGTTTCAGGTCACATGACCGTATATCTAGAGTAGATGACCCTCGAGGGTTCAAGAGAGATTAGGTGCTTCCTGACGTTTACGCTAGTAAACATGAACAGCTGTCGCTTCCAATGCAACATGGACCCCATAACTAGTGGGCCGGTAGTTAACAGAATCGTCAGGGTCAGGCGTACGTTAGCGGGCCCCTTGAAGAGTTCTGGAGCAGTCGGTAATAAACGGAGCTGTTTAGGAATTGCTCCAGGATGATGATTCCATGGATGCCAAACAAGGTGCCTACTATCCGTACGTACGCCCATGAAAGAGCACATGACGCGCAGCAAGCATCAATGCCTGGGGTTGTCAGAACATCAAGCGCGGAGAGAAATAAAGAGGCTGGGAGTGAGCCGTGCAGGGGTAGAGGCGTCGACCTCTAGGGTCCCATCAGTCCAAGAACAGCTGGCGCGATCTGTAGGTGGAGAGATGAAAATGATAGATTGGCCTAGGATTGGATCCTGGGTGAATTCTCCTCTAATCACTCCCCCATGCTTTCCTGCAGGGCCGACATAAACGTTGGGCCCTAATTAGATTGGCAGATCTCCATTTATCGGACAGTTCTTTGCACCAGAGACAGTGTCACTCATCAAAGATCGCGTCAAGCTCGAGGGTTCGTTACGTATGCTTGTGCTGGTTCAAGGGGACGACGTCAAGGTCTCAAAAGCAATACCAAGAGAACTCACCCATATGTGGCTATTGGAGCACCTAGGGAGGCTCGGGCCGCTTCGACTTGTCTCCGTCTAGATGTACCATGTATCGTAAAATACCAGTAAATTGTCGATATTTCTAGTCACCCACCTGTGATTGAGGCCCGGAGGCAGTCGAGAGACTCTTGCAAAAGATGGCGCGAAATCTGACACAAGCCAAGACAGCGCGGGTATACCTCCTGGTTGGGCTCTTTGACGAATGGGATTGATGAGAGAGCAGAGGCTCACAGAACACGAAGATGAGGGAAAAAGCAAATTCGCATGCATGGATAAGCATTAGAGATGGTGTAGCGACTGCGGCACAGGCTATGGTGCCTTATCGCCGAGCACTCTAGACTACCTACAGGGTACGGAGTAGGTGTTGTATTGATGATCACTGAATCGAGTCCTCAAGCTGCCAGCTGTAAAAGCTGAGGGCTGCGGATTCTTTTGGCAACGCTTTGAACCAGATCGCGATGCGAAAAGTGCTTGGCTGTCCTACGCCAGATGTGTCACGGTACAACGTTCGGAGAACGGCAGCGGGAGCTGACTGCAAGGTGCTTGATTCAAGCTGCACGTAGCCTTGTTTGGGTAGAGTCAACAACGTTGGTTTTGCTGCAAATGCTGTGCTAACTCATCTGCTCTAGTGTTTGAGGAAGATAACCTCACCATCTGACGTTTTTTTGGAAGTCTATTGAATATCCAAAACGCTATCAGGCCGGTTATTGGCTAACTATTGACTACATACGAATACATTGTATATACAGCAACGAGCTCCCCGATAAGCTGCAGTTGGATATCTACCTAGATAGATACTAACGGCCGCGTGCTCAAGCGATTAGGGTATATATTGCGCCGTACCACGTAGCCTACAGTAACGCCGATATATGCCCCCCGCGTGTGGGATCTGACTGTTGGCTCCTCGAGGCTAGACTTGTCTGGGTGCCTCTGTACAATGGTTGCAATCAACCTGCTGTTACACTACGTGGGCGCATCAATGTTGACACGCTGTGCACTGCATTGAAGAGAGGAAGATGGAAACAGAAGTCTGTAGGTCACCTGAGCTATCTAACTTTGTCAACTGGTCTCCTGGAGTCTGGTACGAGTGCGTGCTCTGGTACTGCCATGGATACAACTCTGTTGCTGATGTTTAATCAATTTAATGCTTCGAGTAGAGGGAAAACAACTGGTAGGCAGTCAGAACTACTTATATACTACATAGTATTGTCTGATCAGGCCAGTCCTAGGCGTAAACTGTAACCAAAGTATCCATGGTCTGTCTGAAACAACTGCCCTGGATCTATGAAAAGTACGTACCTACCTTACCTAACAAAACAACCTTGACCAGTGCATCCATGATCCCCCAGGCAGGGCAGCCCTGACGAAGGAAAAAAAACTGCAAGCCCACCATCATCCATCACAGGCTGTAGGCTGGCATCATCATCATCTGCCCCACCCTTTATTCCCCACTGCACAGCTTCGTGTCTCCACTCTGCAAGCCCCCGGGCCCGGTTGATCCCAGAACCAACGCCCCTTCCCTTTACCTTCCCCGTCTGCGACTTATAAACCCACGCCCCCCTTCTCCCCCCCGCGGCTTCCTCCCCCCCCCT
>JAATHB010000160.1:0-29297 GCA_014822075.1 Fusarium buharicum | reverse complement strand
GTGCTTACAGGCGGGTGGGTGTGAAGCATCAGAGTGCATGTGATAGATGGAGATTGACAGTTGAAGATATATTGATCTTTGTGGAATAATGGCCAAGATAGAATAAATTCGAGACCGTCGAGATCAACAGTTCCAGAACCTAAAACCTAATCTCCCGATCTCAGATGGAAATCAATGTTGTTGTGGCGTCCTAGAGCTGACTTGAAGGAGGGTCGATAAAGTCTGGGCTGTCTTGTTAGCCACGTGGGGGCAGATACGCCTGGTATCAAATCATCTTCTTTGTCTTGGTAATGCTCTAACTAATCAGAGTGAGCTATGTTGACCTCTTTTCGACGCTTGCCATATGTTGTGATTGGTATCTCCGTGCTTCGGTACGGATATGATAGCCAATGCATATCGTTCCCCGTGACAAGACATCTCGACGGTAAACGCAACCCAAACACTTATCATGCGAGGCGCCTCCGTAGCGTCTGCTCCTCTATCATTCACTCTCGACTTTTTTCAGAACCCGAAGTAGTGGGAAAGAACATGCGTAACGTCCTTAGACAGGGCTTGTCCTCGTTAATATCGCTCGTACAGTGTCTTGGCTCTGTCTCACAGGTTTATCGACCGAACAGCATATCGGTGACGCTCGGTGATGGTTTGTTTGGAACGCAACTCGCCCGTTATGCTTCGTCGCCAGGCTCACGGCTTGGAAAGAATATTAGACATGGCAGTCCGCACCGTCCGTGCTATCAAGACATTGTTCCTTGTCGTGCTATCTGTTCTTGACGAATCTTTCCCTGGTCTATGTTAGTCATCCAAATCCTTTCTAAACATCTGTCCAGAACGATGACATACGAGACAAGAGTGGTAATTGTGCTGTGGTGGGAGAAGTTGTGGTATTTGCAAGTGGTTCACGCTCAGGCAAGGCCTCGACCTCGCGAAGGAACAGGTCGTGACAATCCTTTTCCGAACTAACAGTGAGCATCCGAGAAGCGATTTCTAGGCCTTTTGAGTGTTAGCAGCCATCACAGCCATATTTTATCGTGTCTTTGTGAACCACGGCCTGATGGTGGGATATCTTACCGGATTTTGTTGGTGGTAAGGATTTTGAGACATCAGTATTTGACATGTCGATGTCTAAGGTATGGGAGTGTCCTTGTAGGCAGGGGATGTAGAAGAACGAAGGGAATTTCTTGGCCCTGGTATCTTGTGGTATGATGTTGATATTGAGTCGGGAAGGGAACACAGATGCTCCGAGGTCCGATTGCTGACATGAAAGGCCTCTCGAGGTTAAAGTCTTCACTCAGGGACAAAACTATGAGGCATCAAAGATGTCAACATATTTAACTCTCGCAGAGCTCAAGGGAGAAGATGGCAGGTCCTTATAAGTCAAATTCCTAATCTCAAAAGACCCGGCCCTTGAGCCGCAACCATCGTCCCGGGAGCCGGGAGGCACAGCGGCCGTAAGTGGAGCCTCAGCGGCATCTCGTATTTCGTACCGGCGAGCGAGGGTCCACTCTGACAAGACACAACCTATCATGTGATAGACACCGAAGGAAACTCTTGTCCTCCCGGATGGGTTAAGTAGCCGTTTGTTTATTTGCTTTGGGGGCTGAGAATAAGACTGTATGATATGGAGCGGGTAGATGGTATTGATGTAAGGGTAAGGTATTGGAAGTCTTTGAGCTCAAGAGTTGCATCAACATGATTTCAGGACTTTGAATATTACTCAAAGCAATTTTCTAGCTGCACTGTGTCTTTCAGTTGGATTCCTTTCCTACAATTCCTTCTGCATGACAAACAGTGAATGTTTTCGGTTGATCCGTCAGTTTGACAACTGAAGGTATTGAGACATGTCGATTTCAACCGCCCTCAGGCCTACCCAACGATCCTCTCGGACTCTGGACAAAGTAAGTTGGATATCTGTTGATGCTAATATGTTAGCTACTCTACTCCCATTGACTATCAACCACTATCACCGCCTTATGACACCTCGTGATACTCGAGTCACGGGTCATGGCGTTGACCATGCGCGTCCCCGTGCTTCAGGCAGCGGACCCGCTGATGTGCGCTACAAGCCGCTCATGACCCCTTGCGGGGAGAGATTCTGGGCGTCCTATTCGCTAGGCTCGTCTTGATAAGCAAACATCGACCAATCACGGTTTTCATAACTGTTGTCTCTCAGGGTCCTTTACACGTCATTCTAGCGTGCGTCTAAGCGCAGGTACCTTATCGCTTCCACTCGAGCCGAACTCGGCTGCCTTCTTCCATCTTCATCTTTCAAAACAAGACGGTTTCATACTCTTGTTCAACTGTCAACATCACTATCGACCACATACGCCAACATGATTCTGCGGAGTAAAGCATTCGCTGCTGGCTCAGCGCTTGTCGCTGTTGCTCATGCCTCCCAGCCCGGCGCTGTCTCGCCTGTTCCAGGTCCCATGAGAGACCTTACCTGGGGTCAAATCAACTTCATCCACACAACTGACACACATGGCTGGATTGGTGGACACCTCCAGGAGTATGCCACTTTTCCACTTACTCTCCAACGCCCATGGCTGACTGTTCTAGACCTCAATACTCTGCCGACTGGGGAGATTATATCTCCTTCACCAAGCACATGCGCCAGAAGGCCGATGATGAAGGAACTGACTTGTTAGTCATTGACACCGGCGATCGCATCGAGGGCAATGGCCTCTACGACGCTTCGAGCCCCAAGGGCCTCTTCCAATACGGCATCTACGCCGAAGCCGACGTCGACATTCTTTGCACCGGCAATCATGAACTTTACAAGGCCTATTCTGCCGATAAGGAACATAACACCACCGTTCCCAACTACAAAGGCAAATATCTCGCCTCCAATCTCGACTACATCGACTTCGAGACTGGCGATCGTGTTCCCCAAGCTCAACGCTATCGCAAGTTCAAGACAAAGAACCAGGGTCTCGAGATCGTCGCTTTTGGTTTCCTATTCGACTTTACAGGCAATGCCAACAATACTGTCGTACAGCCCGTGGAACAGACCATCAAGGAAGATTGGTTTCAAGAGGCTATCCGGGAGAAACCTGATCTTTTCGTCGTTATTGGTCATGTCGGCCTTCGTATGGAGGAATTCAAGACGATTTACACGGCCATTCGTAAACAGAATTGGCATATTCCTATCGCTTTCTTTGGCGGCCATGCACACGTCCGCGACGCTGTCAAGTATGACTCCAAGGCTTTTGCTATAGCCAGTGGTCGGTATTTCGAGACAATTGGATGGATGTCAATCGATGGCATCGCCAAAGGAAGCACGGATGAGGTTGAGGCCGCTGCTTCTCCTACATTCACTCGTCGTTACATCGACAACAACCTTTATGGACTCCACTACCACACTGGTCTGAACGAATCTACATTCCCCACTCAACATGGTCAGAGGGTGACTAAGATGATTACTCGTGCTCGCAAGGCGCTTGACCTCGATTACAAGTTTGGCTGCGCCCCAAAGACACTGTGGATGGCCCGAGCCAAACACACCGACGAAAACAGCATCTTCTCATGGATCACCAACCAGGTTTTACCGGATGTCATTACGCGCAAGGATCGTAAGGACAAGCCCAGACTGGCTATCTTCAACACAGGCGGTATTCGATTCGACATCTGGAAAGGAGGATTTACACGTGACAGCACCTATGCCGTGAGCCCCTTTACCAGCGGTTTCCACTATATCCCCGATGTTCCATACAAGGCCGCTTCCAAGGTGATCGACCTTCTTAACAGTGCCGGAAGGATTTTTGCCGAAAACGGTGCTGATACCAAGTTCATGGCCATGCCCGAGCAAATGTTCCCTGCGCCCGCTATTGTGGCTCAATTTGAGAAGAACAAAGAGGATGAAGATGAGAGGCGCCTTGAACTCCGCAGTTTTACTGAAGAGCCCAACCTTACCGCCGGCTACACCACCAAAGATGACATTGGTGCTGACGGCGACGATACTATCCATGAGCCTGTCAAGTTTTACGAGCAGCCCAACTGTGTCCAAGCTGAGATTGCGTTCCCCAAGGATGGCGAGCCTGAGACGGTGGACTTTGTCTTTCTCGACTTTATCCAGCCTTGGATCATCCCGGCCCTCAAGTTCGCAGGAGCGGGTGATTACAGCGATGCCGATGTTGAACGCTATATTGATGGTACTTTTACGTACCACATGGCTCATTGGATTAGTAAGAACTGGCAAGGTGATTGTTGATATGGTTCATACGTATAGACGGAATCGGGATGCAATCCCTGGGCGTTTTGGATAGTTAGCATAGGTCAGCATATGATATTAGATCGAACATGGTTACGTATTCGTATCTTTCTTTAAGTTTTAATTATAAATATGTGAAAACACAAGCTACAAACATTTCAACGATAAAAGACTCATGCCCAAGTCAAGGCCTTTATAACTCAAAATCCGTTTAAGTTATCCAACGCAAAAACTTTCACACAACTAAGTTCCAAATGAACAAGCTGAGAGCTCGACGAGCTACTTGATGATTGGCCCCGTTCTATACGGTAGTATAATCTGCGGAGACCACTTGATGCATCGCTTTCACTGGCAGTTCAGTAAGAGTAGAGGGGCATTGTAGTAGATTGTAGATGCTATGCTACCCATATAATGATCTTCAAACCCCAGGCTATGTGTGTGTGCTGTATCTCTATTCCAAACAATACAAGAAGGAAAGTAACTCATGCAAGGCATGAAACAGAAAATGGACCAAATGCATACTCAAAATCCCAAACTAATCCAAGCTCAAAGTTGCAGTGCCAAGCCATGATAGGTGATATTGTCAAGGACCTAGAAGCCAGTGGCCCTCATGGCTATCGTATCAGAGGAAGCCGCTTAGTTCTGGGGGAACTTGAATCCAGGGGGGACACAGTAGGGGCTCTTGCTCTTGGTGTTGAAGACACAAGAGGTCTTGGGAGGACAAGCTCCAGCAATCTAGGATTGTTAGCACACTGTTATATAGAAGAGAATTGTTGAGAACTACTTACCACCCACTGTTTGTTGACACCGCAGACTTGCCAGCCAGTCTTGTCAGGAGTGCAAGAGTAAGTGCCGGGCGTGCAGGCGCTGGAAGTAGTGTCGAGAGGAGTAGCAGCGGCCATGGAGGCGATGGCTGCGACGATGAGAGCGGTGACCTTCATGTTGATGGTTTGAGGAAGAGTTGAGATCGAGAGCGAGTGTTTTGTAAGCGAGAGTTGTTTGAGAAAGATGCTTGAGAGTTGAAAGTGCTGATGAGGATGAGAAGAAAGAATGGACTTGGGAGGTGATGTAGGGGAGTTTATATACCTGATTTTCGTATATTTAGTTTGCCTGGTTGGTATAGAGTTTCTATTCTTGATCTCATGGAGTTGCTTGCAAGTCTCAGTGGAAGCCTCACTTACACCGACACGAGCTGACAGGCTTGATGGGTGTGGAAGCCATGCTTGCTTTGGAAGTTGACTTGGTAAAGGGCATTCGCCGTGCTATTTTGGTGTCCCTGTTGGGAGGAGGCGGGAGATCTGCGTAGGGTCATGCCAACCACCCTTCTTGGACAATACGTTACGGAGAAGAATGTAGATCAGACGATTAGTTTGTGATACGAGGCATACTTTGAGAACGTCACGATGTCTACAGTACTCTCAGAGATAGCGCGTGTCTAACTGCACTCTCTCGAGCATCTTGGCTAACTTACAGTGTCCTCACAGAACAAGAATAGATTCGCTTTCTCCGGCAACTAACGTTAGTTCCATTTCAACTGTCAATAGCAACGTTAACTTCACACTTGCTAAGCTGTTGGGGGAAAGTTAGACGAGAGCTAGACTGAGGTGGGTGTCTGGTTCTCAACTCCAGACACGCCACTTACACGATATCACCAGTCACACGATCTGAGCTGCCAGCCCTATGGGTATATTTGTACAACCACGGCTGATATATACTTTATCAGGTACTAAGCGATATGTTTATTCACAAGTCCTTGTGCATGGCTTTTCAGATGACGATATGGTGGTTTGACACTCATTCAACCACAACAGTCTATATCATAAAAAGATATCATCAACAACCGCAAAGGTAAATCAACCACTCTTCTACAAGTGTCCAATCTCTAAAAATAAATATCCGATACATCCATCAATCTACCCCGCAAAAACACAACTCTCGAAGCCGTCCACGCAGCTTATTCGTCGCCGTAAGCCTCCCTCGTGTTTGCCGATGGCCCGGGGGAATAATTAACCTTTCTGACAGGCAGAATCTGGCAGAAAACGTCTGTCTCGCTGCTGTGATTGGAACGCGAGAATTCAATTGTCTTGGATTTAGCATGTAGATGGTTACACTTGTACTTTTCAGCCTCGTGATGTGCTTTACTGGATATTCTTTGGATAAGAGCTACATGAGCTGAATGAAAGGTTTCAAGCCTCTGATTCGGATCATCGCTGGGGTACACAAGACCATCATTTTACTGCTAACAACTGCAACTGCTAAAGGATCGAAATGTATAGTCTGATCTTTGTGAAACCCCATGTATGCCGGCACCGTATATTCCGATCTCCCCACCGTCAGCACAAAAGTCCTAGAAGTAAGAAGAATTGTCTTAGTATCTGGTTTTATAGTTTCCATGCAGATCCATGTCAAGAGCAGTAATACGAGGCCAGGTAGAAACGACCCATGTACTTAGCAAAAAGCAATCACAGTAATACTCTCTTGCAAATAATCAACTCTTTCAATATCATTTACAAACTCCCTTCTCGGACTGTCGGCCCCACAGCGCCGTGGCGCCAAGCCGGCGTCTGCTCCGCCATCCAACGGACGCGGGAACCCCGATTCTCGGCCGTTGTGGCAGACAGCCTCTGAGCACGTGGCTGCTCACCTCGAGCATGGCATTTGGATCGTTACATTGCGAGAATGGCACCCATCAGGCTAGTCGCCTCCATTCAACAGGGAAGCATTGCCGGAATCATCGGCGTGACGTAAAATGATAGATTCTAAAGCATAAACTTGGTTTCCATTTACAGCTCATAAGCCAACTTTCCTCTCTCATTGGCCCCGCCGTGGCCGAGTCTAGCGATTAGCTCCAGATATGGCATGCCTTCTCTTATCACTCATCTAGATACCCTCCCAGCCCCTGTTGATTTGTTTCCTTCGTACCTGTAGAGTTCAGTGTTAGCCAGGTGTCCAAAGTCTAAGGACAGATTCTGCTTACCATTGGTGACAAGAACAACACGCCGCCCAGCAGCGACACAACGGTCAATACAAGTGTCACCTTGTTGAAGCCGTTTCCAAGAATGTCAAACACGCCGCTAGGAGCGACGCGTGTTCCAAAGACATCTATACCGTAAGCAACAATTAGACTCGTGCTCTCCACGATAGCTGGTGTTGCGATAATGTCCTTGACACCAACAACGTTTCGCTGGTGAGAAACGACTGATCGGGGATCAATCTCGATGTTAGGAGTGTATTTGATGAGGCCTTCAGCCTCCTTCTCCGCCGCAGTCGAGTCACGTCCAACAGGTCGTCGGGCGTCAAGAACCTGGCGAGAAAGACCGGCGATAGAGTGTCCTTCGGGGAGGTAGGCGAGCACCTGGCGGTTCGCAATGCCCTGTCGTGTCTGAGTCACTGACAGAGTGTCGAGTGGCTGAGACAGGATATAAGCTTGCTCCTCGACCCAAGGCAGAGCAGGTCCGTTGGGTGACTCAACAGGCTTGAGCGATGAAAAGTTGACCTCATCGCCCAGAGGGCCACGGTCATTGGGTTTGGACGACTCGTAGAGATCGACAATGACAATCTGGTATCCTCGAATCGATCGCTTGGTGCCATCCTCAAGAGTGTACTGTCCAAAGAAGGTGCATGCATACCAGTTCTCAGCCATGGTGCAGGAGATAGGCTTGGTCGAGTCGACGCCAGCATAAGACTGAGACGCCAGGACTTGGCCTGAGATGGTATCAAGCAGCTGAACTGAAAGGGATGACTTAGCTTCGTTGATAGAGGCAACCACGATGGTGTTGGGGTTCAGGTACTTGTAGCTGACACGGCGATCCGCCAGGACACGACCAATAGAGGCCACAGGGTCGTGAGAAGAAGGCTTGGCAACCTCGACAATCTTCTGGCCAGGGAAGGGCTGCAGCTGCCAGATTTCTTCCTCGGAAACCTTGTTGTTCTCCTCGATAAACCTGATACCCTTGAGAATTTCTCCTTCACCTCGGACGACGATGGTCTGGCTAGGAGTGAAGCCAGCCGGAACAGGTCCAACTTGTCCGTTAGCACCAACAGGAAGCAACCACTTGCCTGCCGGGCTATCGACAACGACAGTGCTGGACACGTGAGGAAGCGAACCCGCAGGCATCACCTCGACAACATCGCCAGTATCGCTCTTGATGGCAACATATTCACCCTTGGCACCACGCAGAGTGACGACGCCCTCATCCTTGGCATAGATGCCCTTGACATCGAGGGTCTCGCCAGGGAGCTGGGGGAGAACGGTCTTGGACCAGATGACTTGGCCATTGTGTTCAGTGCTGAGACCGTACATGCGGCCACGGCGAGTTGCAAGCACGATGAGCTTGTTAAAGCCAAAAGTGTCTCTGTGCAGACCCTCCTTCTTGCTGACAGGCTCACCACCGAAAATACTGGTGATGAAACGTTCAGGAAGAGAGAAGAGGTAGTCAGGAAGGTATTGGAGGTCGTCGATATGACGGTTAACACGATGGATATAGGCCTGAACAGGGTTGGTATGAGCTTCTTCCTCCAAGACCTTGGCGAGGTTCTCAGTGCCAGGCACATCGGCCCAGACAGCAGCAACGGCGCCAGTCATACCCTCAGGACGCTTCCAATCCACCTCGCCATTGCGCGCCAAAACCCAATCCTCAGACTTGGTGACGGCAGCAACTCGGATGGCAAAACCTTCGGCGCCGGACTTCTTGAGAACCTCAGCAACAGCGTGAACTGCCTCAATATCGCCAGTAGGCTTGAAGGGCCAGCGAGCCAGAACAGCATGCGACTCGGAAGAGACGACCAGAGTCTCATCTTCGGTGACGCGAGCAAAGTAAACGTTGGCTCCGTCAGAGCTGGTCGAAAAGGCGCCCAGGCCAGAAAGGTGAGGCAGCTCGTAGGCCTTGGAGACCTGGCTACTCTTCAAGTCGGTGTGGTAAACCTCAGCCTTATTGCCGGTCTTTGTTCGGGTGTGAACCAGGAAATGAGGCTGTGACTGGGTAAGGTGCGGCGCGTGGATAGTGACGGAGACGGCGTCGGCAGGCAGCTTGAGCTCTTGAGTAGTCTTGCTGCCCAGCACGTTCACCCTCAGCTTGGAAAGGCTACTGTCGGTCCATGCAATGATAGGAGCGGCCGAGTTGCCACCAACAAACATGACGTCCTTGGGACCATGAACATCGCCCTTGGTGCCGATAGCAAAGTCATCCACTCGTCCTCCTGTTACAGTGTCGAGCGCAGTGACCTTGAGGCTATAAGATGCGGGTGATCCGTGGAGGCTGACAACGTAGATCCTAGAGATGTCGGTAGAAACCTGGAGAGGAATGTTCTTAGAGACCTCGCGGAATTCCCAAACGACCTGACCCAAAGTGCCGTGTATACGTCGTAGAACCGTCGTGCCGTCCTCGTCATACAGGACCAAGACATCCTTCCTTGAGCTCTCAGTCAACTCCAGAATCTCAAGATCCTTGACCTCGCCCTTGAACTCATTGTGCCATACATTGCGGCCTGTCAGCGCATCCCAAGCTTGCACTCGGGAGCCATACGCCGCAGCGACCCAATGCTCCCCCTCAGCAGCACGCAGGAAACCACCGCCATTGGTGATGTCATCAGCAATCTGCTGACGCCAGACAAGCGCGCCATTGCTAGGATTCACAGCACCGATGATACCGACATCGCTGAGTGTGTAGAGGAGGCTCGCCTTGTCCTGCTTTCGCGGCCGGTGGAAGAAGGTAGTTTCGACTTGAGGGACGCCGACGAGCGCGTGGTGGAAATCAATTTGGCCGACCTCGTCCTGGAAAACGGCCGCTCCGAGCGTCGATAGCCCCAGGAGGAGCAATGGTTGGAGTGAGAGCCGCATGGTGGTGATTTCGAAGGCGTTGTGCGGCTTCACGCTTAGCAGCTTCCAGAGCTGGCTTGATGCATCATGACGGCAACCTGTTCGTTGCGCAATGCTTAGTCATCGGGTGAGCATAGGGTAGGTGGTTCTCTAAGTATGACTTGAATGTTGAAGAACAGGGACGAAGATATAGTGAAACCCTTTTTACTTATTTGATTAGTTGGTTGAGATTAGAAAATCCTTGCTGTTCATATCGTTGAGTGAATTCTCGAAACTAACGAAAGGGTTATGCCGGCCTTTGTGATACATATTTGGTGCGAGTGATTCCCCAATATCAAATTCAACATAGGTATTTAGTATATGACGCACCGAAATTTCATCATCAAATATGACATATGTATTTCTAAGAGGAAAAAAAGCCTTTAAAATAATTACCGGTTTATTGAAGAACATACTTTATGAGCCTGCACGCACGCGAGATGCTGTCATGAGACCCCGATTGCGTGGAATAGATCCCGTGCCACTAACAACCTCACGCCTCTCAACACCATCTGTTTATTCTGACGTGCATCTATAATCTCCGTAGCCAAAGATAAGTGCCATAGAAACTTTTCCGGCATTTTCTTTGTTTCAAATCTGTATTCATGACTTGAGACGAGTTCTCATGTAGCTGTCATGCGGAGGTATGCTTCAAGGTATACCCATGAGAGAGACATCAAAGTCGAGGTCTTACACACAGCACCCATTCTATTAAAGAACAAGAGATATCTCCATATTAACCTCGGCATCTAATCTGTTATCCTGCGACCATTTCATTTCAGTCTTGTAGCCGGGATATATTATGGAGGTTTGTCTCACATCCCCGGGCTCAACACCCGCTTACATCAAATAGCCCCGATCTCTCATCCCATCCTGGTCCACAACCCCGATTCCCGGCCTTGTCCTTTCAGCGAGCGGTCTCCTCGTCCTCGCCGATCTACGAACCATATCCCACCGCACAGCCCTCACAGGCGGCGCTTCCTGGATCGACGCCCTCGTTCTCGCTCCCGGCTTACACTACCAGCAAGCATGCGATGACCTCGAGCGCGAAGCCCCCATCGGCTTGATCGCATTGTCTACACAGACTATCGGCCAAGTACAGTATGCGGTGAAGAACACCATGACGGCGAGATATCTCATGAATCTTTGCAAGGATAGTGTTGAGGGGGTTGTTACATTGGACGTTGGGTTGGATACACCATGGGATATAGCCAAGATGCTGGGGAAGATGATAAAGAGGCGTAGAGTCGCAGACGAGGAAGACGATGACGAGGATCACGATGACTGGCACTCCCTCGCCGACGTCGACTGGCTCAGTCATCTCCTCTACCTCGGCAGCCCCCTCATCACCATCTCATCCATAACATTCATGGTCATCTTCCAAGACTGGTGGGGTCTCGCCATCCTCATCACCCTAATCACCTCCCGCATTTTCAACATCTGGGCCATAAAACAGCGCACGAACCCTCCCGACCCCCACACCCACAGCCTCGCCATGACAGAGTATCGCATCGATCTTGGAGGCGGACACAGCGTACGTCTGCGCGGTCCAGACGCAGACTTACAAGCTCTCGTCACGCACGCTTGGCTACGAGCGCAGTCAAGCCTCGAGGGCTATCTTGAAGCCACGGCTAAGTTGATGGTATACATGTCTGCTGCACTGGGAGGAAACATGACGCAGGCGGGGTCCATCATCCTTATCGGCTTACTTCTCGCGAGCGCTGCGCTGTTGGGGTTAAGTAATGCGCATGCTCGAGGATTTCGTATGCATGGACGGTATGCGATGCCTGAGACGAAGAGGACAGAGGACGTGGCAATAAGTAGCGGGAGTAGCAGTACGTCCTAGTTGTAGTAACTAAACTTTTGTTAGCATTCTTATGTTTTCTATACAAAGATTTATACAGTCTTACTGATACAAGAGATGCAACGAAAGTACATTTAAATGTATAAAAGCAACAGAGACCAAAGGCGGTTATCTACACAGTTGCAGCAACGGTAGACATGGGTGGATAACATGTTCTTTATTGCTAGTTGTCCGTGAAATCATTATTACTCCTGATTGCCCAGGTCGCCCCTGTTATACAAACTCCCAATTGTTGCCAATTCTGTCTCCCAAAAAGTAACGGAACCCATCAATAAAAGCTTTCAAGTCCTCCTATGACTGCTGCTCATCCTTTTCCGCCTCATCGCCGAGAGCTTCAGCAATTTCCGCAGCCACCGCAGCAGGATTCTCGGGCGCAGGTGCATCGATCTGTACCTCCTCAGGGGCCACGGCCTCACTGACTGATCCTGCTGGGGGCTCAGAAGGTATCAGCGCTGGCTCAGGAGGCACCTCGGACGTTTGCTCAGGGAATGGGTCCGTGACGGGTTCACTGATAGCTTCCGTGGGAGCTTCGGGAGCTTCAGGAGCAGGCTCTGATACTGGAACATCCGGTGCCGCTTGCTCTCCGCTTCTATGTTGTTCAGCCTGACGGTCGAGCTCGCCCAATAATCCGCCAAGCAGGTCAGGCTCATCTGCTGGAGCGGCAGATTCCTCCCGAATCTCAGGTTGAGGGGGCGTTGAGGGTTTAGTCTCCTCTACAGCAGGCTCTTGAACAGTAGTTTCAGCAGGTGGTTCTGGTGGGGGCTCAGTGACAGAGGGAGCGGCCGCCGGAACATCTGTAACGTCAGAGATAGGAGCAGTGATAGAGGCCGAGTCGTCAGGTTTGATGCTGTCTTCGGTCAAGCCAGTATCGTTCTGCACCAAGGACGGCCTCTCAGGAACGGCCTCTTCGCCTGTCTGAATTTCAGTTCTAGGCTTAACCTCGCTACCAGGGGCGGAAACAGTCGGTTCGCCAGAGCTTCCCGTAGGCGTGGTAGCAATATTGCCGACCTCCTCGGGCGGAGGCGGTAGCAATGCTTCGTTGTCGGTTGGCTCCAGCATAGGGACGTCGCGATCAGTCGCAGCCTCAGGAGCCTCTCCAACGATGGTAGATGGTGGCTCAGCCACGGTTGAGTCGGCGTGTTCAGCTCCAGGCCCCATTTCTGGTCGTTGACCTGGTCCAAACGGAGCGTTTATGATTTCCTTCATAAGCTGTTCCTCATTCATCCCTGACGCGTGGGGCTGTTCATCATTGATAGGGGGGTCCAGTGTTGCTTGGGCAAGATTCTCTTCAGTCAAACCAGGCTCTTGTTTCTCTTGATTCTCTTGCGTCTCTGATGTCTGTGATGTCTCCTGTGTCTCATCACCTCCCGCAAAAGGGGCATCTATTGCTGCCTTGAGCATCTTCTCCTGATCCACCTCCGTTGTAGGCGAAGGCATGATGACGTTCTTGAGGGGACTGCCTTCAGGTCGCGACCCTCCAGGTGTGAGGCTGAACGAAGGCGGCGCTAGGCTTGCAGGGCTTTGTTGAGCGGGTTCTGATGAATCGTTTTCCATAGTAACGTCGGGTTCATCAATTCCAAGAGCAGCGGGAGGCGAGGCGGGAGCTGGAACAGGAGCTGGAGGTGGAACGGGTTCAGTTTCGGTAGTGGCTGTAGGAGCAGCATCTGTCATTTCGTGGTCCTGCAACTTTTCGTTTTCACCATTTACTTGGCTATCCGCAGCTGGTGTTCCTTCGACATCGTCACCCTCTTCGCCCTCGTCATCATTATCATCTTCATCGTCATCGTCGTCATCAGCGTCAGGCATGGGACTATCCTGATTCGCAGAATCTTCGCGTTCTTGTTTAATAGCCTAGGAAAGATCAGCAATGGGGCAGAGAGCACCAGCGAGTAACAACGTACAGCTTCCGCGGGGTTCTCAGGCTTAACTGGAGCAGGCGCGGCACCATTGGCATCTCCAGCGGGTGCAGCAGCAGCCCCAGGAACACCAGTTTCGGGAAGAGGATTTTTGATCTTCTTCTTTCCTCTTCCAGGGCCAGCTTTGGCCTTTCTCTTGGGTGGTGGTGGCCTTCGTCGGGTGGGGACAGGTGTCAAGGCGGCGGGCTCTGCGCCAGGAACAGGCGCAGCTTCAATTCTTGTAGAGATAATCTCTCCCTGAACGTGCTGGCCATCTGACAAGGTGACTTCTTCTGTGTATGGATTTCCAGCGGCGTCAATCCTCCTGACAGTCGCCCTTGTAACCGTTGGCCCCTGAACCTTCTCTTCGACTGTCCGACTAGCAATGGTTACTGTATTCTTTTGTCGTTTCGCAAGGTGCGATGTGGGAGGTGTGTCGACATTACGAGGCAACTGTCGCCAGACCTTGACGCTGAAGCCCTTGGCGCTTGTATCCTCCTCTTTCTTCTCTGGCTTTTCAGGAGCTGCGTCAGCATCGGTCTCTTCCTCCTCGGCTGGCGCAGGGCGCTTATACAGCCTTCCAGATCGCGCGGCGGCAAGCAGCTCCTGACTATGCGTCGGGAGTAAGTTGGAATCCTTTGGCATGCCATGAGGAAACTCGATCGACCAGACATCGTTCTGTTGGTTTTGTTCTTGTTGTTGCGGCGGCGCAACAGCGATCCGTTCTTGACGCCATTGTCGTACGGGCAGGCCTTTAAATTATTAGTACGCGTCGTCATCTGCGATTGGTGTGGTCGTACCTTCGAAATCGTCGTGTTCAGCGTACCCTGATCGATTGGCGCGTCGCGTCTATTCGAGTTAGGTGATGCTTGCGCAAGGGAAGCATCAATCACTTACTCCAGGAGCCATTGCGGCTGATGCAAGAGCGCGGCGACTCTTCACTTAGTTTAAAGATAATAAGAATAATCTCTTTGAAGCTTGGGTTGCGCTACACTGTCGTAAGAATATGGTCGTTAAAGCTGAATTGGACGAGGCTGAGCTAGGCGAAGTGCTGTCGCGAGTCGCGATGGACTTCTAAAAGGGCTGGTGGCCAATGGAAATGGGCCTTTCCCCGCTGACGTAATACAGCGCAAGATCTAAATGACGATAAAATACCTACCTATCTATTGAAGAGAATGTATACAATATTAAATTATTTTTCTAAAAAAAAAAAAAAAAAATTTGTTATTTTCCTTCAAACTTTAAGTATATAGAATATGTTCATGTGTGTTTTGACATAGCTGTGAAGTCTCAACAGTAGTTTTATAGCTGGCATTGGGCATAGCGGCAACACCTTTTTACAGCAACCCACAGAATGATTGACTTCAAGTGAATGCTGAACCATTCGACAAGGCGAAACGGAATAAGAATTGAGATTCGCCATCTAATATTCGAACCGTAATTCCCACCTCAGCACAACCATCTTGCGGCCCCTTTGTCGCCTTTAACCCATATGGTATCCGATACATTTACATTGTCCCCATAATCATGCTACTGTACACTCGAGTTTTCTCTTTCGTCTTTTTCAGCCGTGTCGTAGATATCGTGGCGGCTTGATCGTTTAGTCGTAACTGTGCAACCGTTAGCAACGTTCAAGGTGGCGACCGCAGTCCTGACTTACCCCCGTTCTGTCTGTCGCAAAATCTCTCGATTGTTGCCCGTCTGCTTGCCCTACTCGGAGATCAATATGCCGTCCAAGTGAACCTGACGTATCAAGACTTACCGAGATTCCAGCTTCAACAACTAGCCGGTCGAGCTGGTAGAACTGGCTGATAACAGTTTGTCGCTGTTCGCTGTTAGTATTTCGCCCCCGTTTCAACAGCATATATCCACCACGCACCTTCAAGCTCTGAAGCTCCTTTATTCCATGTTGAACCAACTCCTGCACCTTGCGTGTATCCTGCTCGCCCTGATGCTCTCGGAAAGCATCTCTCGTCCGTCGCTTCGCATACTCGCGGAAGTTGTACGCAGAGAACTGCGAGCCTTGCCGTAATAGTTGGCGGTACTGTAGGCAAAAAATTCTCGGTCAGCCATGATCGATATTCTTGAAGCGCAATACTCCCTGCAAATGCAGCGATTGCGGTGGTCAGGACTTGAACTTACGAGTGATCGGACTTGCTGCGGCATGTCGCCTTTGAGAGTACCAACGGCAGACATTTGATGGGATGTAGGTTGGGGAAAACGGCTGGGGAAGCAGATTAGCGACGGGCTTTGAAGTGTCCGATGATGCAAGACATTTGACACTGCGAACTCGGTGTTAGTCGGGGCGGAGAAATTTGCCGCTCCGGCCGGCATTTCCGGGGGAAGTTATTCGCACAGTAGATAAATTGAGCTTTTGGCATCAGATCACAGTGCGCATCTGAATATCTTTCGGCTTCAGCTCCGTAGATATCTCGGTGTATCATCATTACGAATTCTAGGGCTGTGGTTACTGATTTGAAAGCCTTTGAGTCTGCGTAAGCATCTTGAAACTTGCTTCGACCAACATTTTCGTGGAGAGTAATTCCAGCCAAAGCTGTATTCTCCGAAGGTTAGAAAAGGGCTGCCAAAATAAGAGTTTCACAATGGAGGCAGAACCTCATGAGAAGTGTACGACTTCTTATGACCAGGAGAATTAATATTTGCATAGAACCAATGTTAAGAGGAAACACCCTAGTTTCGCCATCAGTCTGGCTTAATTATGCTCTTTTACTTTCCATGGTCATGTCTAAATCAGCCCCTGATCGTTAAAACCAGAAAGAGAAGCAACAGATTTAACAATGGTGAATAGACATTTCACATTGAAGGCTATCCTACAGCAGATTTCTAACCTAACTCCCCTGGTCAGATATATTGCCCGTAAAAGCACGAGGATAGAGTAGAACAAATCGAACGTTGGCTTCTGTCTCAGCTCTAGCCCGCTTCCTATCCCCATCCATGAAGAGCTTTCCCTTCAACCAGCCAAGTAGAGTCCTTAACTTACTTCGTCCATGCCTCTAACAACGAATCATCCATACCACGAGAAACGCGGTGATCTTGTCGTTGATGCACCTCTGAACGCAACTCTTTTATCCCTCGCATCTCTATGCTTACGGACATATCCGCCACTGTCTCGAACCCCGAAAACCTCTCCTTGCAGCGGGATCCCGTTTATCTTCTGCATGACATCGGCTAAAATTCAGGTATTAAAATACGGAGTTGAAGGCGAGTTTTCTTTTCTCCCGCGTGTTGTCTCGGGCCTAGGAGCCGCGTCGCTTGGCTGGATTGCTCCGTGTTGTGGATGTCGGGACGTACGATAATAGTATGCAAGGGAGCTGCAAGATGAAGTTTTACAAGTTGAACGAAAGGGATATCAGCTGCATAGATATATAGATTGACTATAACTATGATCAATCGGAAACACTCTTGAGCCACGGGGTTGCATCGGATAGCAGTATGTGCTGCAAGCCCTCCCAGATACGGCCAAGTTGACCAGGCCGAGATCCTCGCATTTCGAATTGAGGTGACGGCATTACCTAGTTCAGTGGTAAAGGTTACACCTTGTAAAGAGTCTCGGAACCCCTTGCATAACAGACCAAGACTAGACCCCGCAGCATCATCTGCATTGAGGCCCCTTGCGTCAAGTTTGGGATGCAGCCACACTTTACTGCACGAACTTTTCGATGAGATGTAAGTTACTCCAGACCGGTGAGATGCAGTCTCAGCGGCGGGTTGCCACATGAACTGAACCACCACTCTACCTGTCTAGGTCTCTGACAACAGGGGAATGGTCGACAAGTGCCTCTTCTATAGAATCTGAGTTGTGATACCTGTACAACCTGTCGTACGCTTTGACAAGTTGCCATGGTTTAGGGGACGGCTAAGCTAGGGAGAAGGCGGTTGAGGTTAGAGACTTGCGTGTGACAACCTGTAACATGGGATATGCTTGAGCCTTGAGGCTGAGAAAATGAACAGGGGATAGTATGAACGTCCCGAAACGAAGTCTTGGCCATGAGAATGTGAAGGTACTCTCCGGGATTAACTCATTATTTTAGGAAGTAACTATCGGTTCTGCGGGTGTACGCTTGCGGTAAATGTCTAACTGATTGGGTCTTGAAGTATCCTGCAACTGTTCATGATGGCTCGGAATTGTGCATCCTGTCTTGCAAGCTCGTCATCCTGTCTCTCGTCCGGAGGAGTGATCATTGACGAGATTGTTGTCTCAAGCGATTGCGATGGGAAACCGTTGGTTGATAGCATCTGGCTGAGTCGTGTCTCCTCCCCCAGATCTGTGGTTAGCTGGGCCGTGAAATTGTACCGCTTGAGATTCTGGTTTGGTTTCACAATGGACACTGCCTTGGTTGGTTGCTCTGTTGACAGTGGGGGAATGAAACAGAGGTTGGTGACAGAAGCATTCAGATTCGCAACTTCTGTAGGATGAGCATTGTCCGCCAGACTCCATCGTAAGACCTTGCCATTCGTGTGTCCGGACAATATTGAAGTGCCGTCGTATGTTAGAGCGAGGCATGATGGCTGTCCGACTTCTGGATCCGAAACAGCCAAAGGGGTGTTGATCTGCACGACAATTGATGGTAGCTCAGTGCTGCGAGAACCAAGCAACGGCTTGTCGCCACCGAATAACTCGACTAGGTAGACGGCACCAGCTTCAGAAGACACAAAAAGTGCCCTGGCACTTGGATCCAGACGGGCGCAGAGAGGAAATGTCGGAAAGAGCAACGTCCGGAGGAGCTGGCCGGTCTGGTAGTTCCAGATGATGCATGTCTTATCCTTGCTGGCAGACACGCATATGCTCATTTCCGGATTAGTGCCAGGACCAACAACCAGACTGGTGATGGCACCTCGATGATTAGATAGTGTCAGGTCGGGTTCTTGTTCCGTCTGAGCATCAAGCTCGAGTAGACGCGATATCGACCAGACATTGATGTTGGAGTCATCAGATCCTGACAGAATGTGATAAGGCGTCACGGCCAAGCAAGAAACAGCTTGAACATGACAAGGCGGCGTCGACACTTGTCGGCCTGTGCATGTCTATATCGCTTGTCAGTATTCAGTATTCATATTCGAGCTTGGTGGTTGCATCATGTGTGTGAGTGTCACCCACGAGCCGTTGCGTGTGCGACATGGGCAAGACGGGGCTTAGACGGTACTAACCTCCCACAGAAATAGTCTGCCTTCAGTAGAGCCAACGACTAAAACTTGGCCAGCAAGGGCCAGGCTGCGAATTCTCTCTGGGAAAGGCACAAGAGCCTCCTGGTTGCCACGTAAACGGGAATAGACATGAACATGTGCCTTTTGGTCCTGGGCCGCAAAGATGTGAGTCTGGCTGACGGCTAGACAGTTGACAGGGGTGGAGCTCTTCTTGAAAGAAGCTTTGATGGTGTGAGACGGAGTGAGGGAGTGAGAGTAGATGCCAACATCTTTGGAAATGGCTGTGTTTGCGGCGAGGGGAGGGCCACATATGGTTGATATGAACTCCTGAGATAACATTCTTTCGAATTGATGAATGTCTTGTTTAGAAACCGAACAGGATGGTGAAGTATGGCTCTGAGTGCCCCTATGAAAGCTCTGCTCTGGGTGTCAAGTTTTCGGCTGAGGAATGTTTGTTGGTCCGAGTATTTGGTGTATGGATGCAGACCCAGGTCCAAGATATCGGAATCAGACCATTCGATGCTATGCAGTTGGCTCCAAAATTCGTAAAAAAACCGTTCGTTGCGGAGATTGAAGGTGTTGCAGGACAAGCAAACACGGAGAATAAGCTGTTGGTGTAGAGATGTCCAACAAGCATTTACAGGTACGACTTCAGGGATGATTGACCAATCAGAGATGGCAGCTAGCTTTTTCCGATGGCTTTTCTGTGGTGCTGAATGAAGGGTCCAGGTTGATCCAAGTTGAGATCTAGGTTCAAGGACTTTGCAAGTGTACCCGAGCTAAGGCGAGACAAGAAAAGACAAGACGAAACGTCTGATGTAGGTTTTTTTGCGGTGCGAGAAAAGAAGCGTGATGATAATTGGAAAGTCCTTCTTCCTTGTCTTGTTTGCTTGGTCGAATTACGAGCTTTGATGGTCTTTTGGTAGCCGCGAATTTTTGCTTGCTTTGGTGGACCAGCGCCAAAACAAGCCGCGGGCGGTGTGCGCCTGTGGCTGATTAGCGCCAGCGGCCGCCGCTGTCAAGGAATTCAGTGGGTGCTTATTGCCGCGAGATTTCCAGTGTCACTATCCGTAATTCCAAGATAGATCTAAAAGGGTTGATTTAAAGAATTAGAATACAATAATTGAACTGATTTGCCTTATCTAATGAGCAATTATGGTCTTAATTGATAATGGAAGCCACGAATTACTGCAGCTCTTACCCTCTAGAGACTCTGAAATCAATACTTAGGCACACATGATTCCAATTAACGTTCATCTCCGCTCTACATTTTCATGTTGCTTTTTCCTTCTCACTTTACCAGCCGTGTCTCCCTTGTCAACCCCCTTGCTCCTCGCCAAATAACCGGCTGCCGTTGAACATGTTTCCTTTTTTCTTCCTCCTTGCCTCAGGACTTATTACATTCATACCAGAACTAACTTCGGCAAGCATCAGGGTTGCTACGCCCATTGCCAGGTTTCCATTGTCAACCTGACAGCCAGCAGCGCGCGAATAGTGATGGCAACATGTCAAAGATGTCACTATGTGACAGGTTGAATGCTTATTTGGGTCTCATGCATAGAAACCACATGGCTAGCATGGCTTTGGCTTTGGCTTTGGCTTGACGAGTGATATCACTTTTCACCCGTCTTGTCACATTCTGCGCATACCAAGCTATGATCTCCCTTACATTACATCCCCAAACCCTTGCTCTGCTCTGTTTCTCTAACATGGCTTCTCCGCATCTGCAAATCATTGTCCTTGGCCATGATCACGGTCGTCCTGCTTAAGGATCCGATATCTCATCCGGCGCAGTCGGGCCTGTAGGCTAGAGTCTTGTTTTGCCCGCATTTCGAGGCCGAGACTTGGTCACCAGGATGAGAGTTTGAATTGCATGCCAGTCTTTCGTTTCAGCCACGGAGCCATCGCAACCCGGTGCTGATTAGCCCAAAGATGCTCATTGTCTATGATCGCCTCTGGTTCCGGGAGAGGCAAAAGACTTTGAGACCTGATAGATCATTACGGCCGAGAGAGCTCAAGGCATATTCCCGGACCTGCATCGCTCAAGTCTCAGTAACGCAAAAATGGCTACAGTATCTTGAGGCGCGCGCCCGCGCCCAGCCACTTCTTACGCCCTCGATGACAATGTTCGCTTACAGGAATAGCATGCGGAAGTCTTGTCTGGGCGCGGAATGGAATCCATTCGTCTCTCTACACAAGCTACCTGAAGCTAGCTGCAAGATCTGTCTTGGCACGGGTATGGCAGCTTGCTGTGCCCGAAAAGTTACCGTTCGCGGCCAGACGTGACGCTCGCGGCATTTACCTGCTTCAGTTTCTTGTGAGAGAGAGCGCAAGACAACGTTTACCCAAGCGGAGACGTGATGAGAATAGCTTTCACAACAGTTTCCAGAGTCCGGAGTTGGGAGGTCACAGACCCATAGTGTTCCGATGGAGAGAACATGGCTCCCTTCTTGTCCTCCCTTGCGCTTCTCTACTATGTACTTGTCCTTCTTCTCCAGGGATCAGCATCTTTCAAACCTTCCAACCCCAAAAGAGTCGAGGCCCACTTGAGCTGTGATGCTTGTGGTGGTCCTTTTTGCGAACCTGTTCTGTTTTGCTTTTTCGCGGCGCAACCATTGCATCCCCGACAACGCCACTCAGCTTCTCACCTCATTCCTTTCGTCAGGGCGAGCCGTTAGCTACATTCGTCTTCGAGTATCACGTCCTTGGTTACCCGGTCTCTACCATGTGCGACAGACCCCGCCCATTTGTCTACTGGCTACTGCAGCCCCGTTGCTCAATCTCATGGCTCTTGACGTTTATACATAGTACTTACGTATGTACCGGGTCTAGATGATCTAGCAACATAATAAGCCCTCCGCCTCCCTTGAATGCGTTTATCTTGCCCTGCATGTCTATCTCTTAGATCCACTAGTGGTTGAGTTCCAGACCAAGTCAAACCATATAACTATTATTGTGCCCCTTGATACTGCCCTCCACCGAATGTCGAGGCAGTGAATCACGATCGAATTTGTTTCTCTGGCTGTTGTTGGGTCGTGTGTACCAGATTCAGCCTTCATGTCTGTGCTCGCTCCTAGGATTCCAGTGGCCATCTACTTATACAAACAAGATCCAAGCCCTTCCTTTGAAGCTTCGCCTTGGCCAACGACACTGCTCACTCCTTCGAAACGACGGTCCGTGTCGAGCATGACGGATTTGCTACCGCTTGCATTACCAAACACGCGCTCAGACTCGCCTGAGCTACTTGACCAGCAAACTATCGACGACATGATGGATTGTTTCCCTGAGATGTTGGCCAGGGATTTGGAGAGGTCGAGCTCAGTTTTTACAGCCAAGAACATGACTGCTGGTATGCCATCTGGGCCGGTTTGGTTTGCAGAGGAGCAGAACAACAGCAGGAACATGTCAGCCCGTGGTCGAATTCTTACTTCACCATATCAATCCGGATCCGTGCGAGTACAGACTCTTGGATCAATCGAGGAACGGCAATCAATGGTATCTTTTCTCGAAAATCGAGGATATGGCGACGAAGAAACCGAGTCAGATGAGGAATCTGTGTCATCAACCGAGTCCTCTGAAGGCATCGAGATTCCTTCTATCAAATTACGCGAACAATCTATCGTTACAGCAGCAACATCGCTTACATCAGCTAGCGGCAATCCACCGTCACCTAAAGATCTCTTGTTCCTAGAGCGAGGACATGAGTATAGCTGGATTGATATTGATTCCGACGACGACGATGATGAAGCTGAGCTTGAGATCCGGGAAGACATTGCTACACCAAAGGCAACAGCTGCCCTATCTCCAAGACCGCCTACACCACCAAACACTGAGCCAACATTCGACATCACAGTCATGATGGAGGCTCCCAGACCTCGTCTCCATAGAGCTGGCTCTTGTACTGATGAGTCTGAACACCAGCATAAAAGACAGCTCTCCGTGAAATCCATGGATCCGCCAGCTATTCCACCAAGGAAAACATCTCTTACATGTGCGACAGATTCATTGGATACAACTCCCAGGCCAAAAACGCCAATGTTTGATTCGCGGATAAGCTCCGAGAGTCATGGTTACACCAAACAATCACCCTGCTACCAACGCTTTCGCGATGAGGCCGACAACAACACAATCCTTCTCAAATCTGACTTTGGATCCATTGAACTAGAGATCGAGGACGAAGACAACTACATGGACCAATACCCACCTCCTCCGCCACTGTCCCGACCGGATACTGTTTATATCGAACAAACACCACCACCCTCACCTCTACCTACCGTTGAATCATGGCTAGATGATTCAAACCCCCCTTGTTTGCCCCAGATTCCCGTCGATGACTTGGCAAAGGCAGTTCCTCTTCCGCCTGATATCATCGAGACGCTCAGGGTCTCGATAGCTTGCTTTCCAGAAACGATGCTTCTATCGTCCAGCTTGACGACCGAAACGATCCGTTCATACTCAAAGAAGGTCAGACACCCTCCATCTGATATCTGGGCCGAGCCATCCACCGACTCGTCATCGTTACATCCTCGAAAGTCGATCTGGAAAAAGGTCGTCTCACATGGACGTGACTCGACTGGTACCAGACGTCAACGGTCACACTATGAAAATGGAACACACTCGAACGGTGCAGCATCTCCAACGCCTTGGGCCCCTTTGCGCCATGTGTTTGCTGGATGCTCTGATTACATCTGCGATGCGCTGTACGCACACATCGTCGCTTACAACTATGTATCACGAGTTCCCCGCGGTCAACCATCCGGACAACGAGCTTCGACCTCTGACTCAAAATCTCAAGGCGACAATATTCCCAAAAAGGCTGCTTCTCTTCTCGGACTAAGCCCGCCTCAATCGAGCCCTACACCCAACGTTGGACGTTTCGCCAAAAAGTTCACCACTCCTCTCACAGCTATGGGCTTTGGTAAGGAGGAAGTTTCTACAGTAACTGTTCAAGATAATGCTACACGGAACATCGAGTCAGGTCTTCTTCGCTGCATATCTCGACTTGTCGCCACAGCAAAGATGATTGCAGAAGAAGGTAGCGGGGAGGAGAGATTGATGGACACTGAGCCACAGGAGGTTGACATGATATTTGTGAGAAGCCTTTGCGAGATTGTGAGAATATCTGAGGAGGCTACATGATGCAGAGGTTGGGCATCGGAGAACTTGGCCTCTTGAATTTACCCTTGGGAGGGTTTCTGGAATGAAATGGCGCCTATGGTTGTATACCCTGGTTGACAGGCTGGGTCTTCTTACATAGCCTGTAACGACCTCGAGATAATGCAGTCACATTGACTCAAAATAACACTATCATAATACCTTTCTCTTCGTCTTCCAGCCAAGTGACGTACACCTCCTTCAATAGATCCACCAAAATCCACGGCTCTGTTCATCGGTCAAACGTCGTAACCGAGTCCATGGATACACCATTCGCCAAGACATTTGCCCAGCACATTCGATAGACGGCTTGGCATCTTGTGACAGGAAGCTCACTTAAAGTTCCTCTTACGGGCGTTAATAGACGGACGCTTGTTACCCCCCTGATTATCTTATCGTGCGGCGTGATCTTGGACCTGGATGTAAGTTGAGCGATGGCGCTTACCTTGTGGAGGAGGCCAGCATTTGTAGCGAGAGCGATGATGGTGGCTTTTACTGATTTATAATCCTACGGGCTTTTGAGTATAGTCTCGGACATTTGTCTGTAAATGTCCATCTTACCGTGCTTGGTAATTCGTATCGTCAAGTGATGATGAGGCTTACATCGCCAAGAGATGAGACTTGTCGCGAGCATGACTCGAGCTGAATAAGATGGATGATTGAATTATCTTGTATGGCTATTGTATATCCAAAGGGCCCTTTCCATCAGCAAATAGCTCATCGTACCATTTTACTTTGTGGCTCTTTTTCTGACACACTGCATCCCACTCGATTGGTTTGAAGTTTGGCTTCAGGGGGCTAAACACCCTCGCCGTTTTGTCCTTTTCGTCCTCTTTTGGGGCCGTGTAAGTAATCATCGATCCCTCGTGATCGATTTCTGCCAAAGGTGTCTGCTTGAGTTCTGCTAATGTCTCATCGGCAATTGGCTTTAGACGCCTGGTGACGAGGTGTCGCAACTGGGGATAGTACCACATCTTGTCCCACCAATTCTTCAATCTCCAAGCCTTGAGCCCATTGACATAAGCGTTGTGATGGATACCCACGGGAGTTAATCCGAAGAAAAAGTCGGTGTATAGAGGGATGGAACCCCAGTCTATCTTTGAGAGGAGCTCGTCACTGATGTTGCGTAACTCGGGGGGCACGCCGTGGATGCGCACTTCTCCTGGGACACCCGCGCTTTTAGACTCTTCTCTTATGTTATTATCGTTGGAAAGGTTGACAAAGTAACCGTCTTCTTCAGAGGAACAGGTTGGCGGCGGTGGTGAAGTTGTAGTCAAGGCCTATGCCGAATTCAAACCGTTGGCCAAGGAGAGCTGCGTCTGCAATATTACGGACCGTATGATCCAGAGACTCTCTGTTGTTGAGGGCGACGGAGCCGTTCCACGAGGATCCGAGATGCCTCACCCACTCGCGCCATATCTCCTGGTCTCCAATGACTTCGCCAAGGAGCGCCTGGTCACTCCAAAGCTGATGGCCCTCCATAGCCACTGCATCGACTTTGTCTTTACATCTTCGTAGAGCATCTCTAAAAGCCCCCCATTGATCCCATGATGAGGCCGCTATTGACACACCGCGGCCGCACCTTTTTGTACTTGCGGGCAGGATCGAAGGATCAAGGGATAGTGTCTGTGTCCTCTCCGTACATGTCCTTTGACATAGGTGATTCAGGCCAGTGCTCGTAATGAGGATTAGAGCCAGAGTATGAATCAGGAAAGCAGTCCTTTGCGGCAGTGACGATGATGTCCTGATGAAACGGTGATATAGAAAAGTCGGCGCTAATATTGAGATCTACCCATTGCTTGCGCAATCTAGCATCTGCCTCTCTATTAAGCTGATGATAACGTTCGAGGAGCACATAAGGTAGAAGTTAGAACCACATATCGTATGCATCCACCAACACGGCGATATCGTCCTCGATTACATCGGGGTCATCAAGGAGCGCTTCTATAACACCCAGGAGACTTTCAAGCTTGGCGATGTGGCTCCCAGCAAATTGCCACGAGGGTCGGTTGTATTCGCATCCCCAGTTGAGGAGGATGGGCATGGGATAGCCCATTGCGACGGCGGACATGACGGTCTTGCAGAGGTTAAGATGGGATGAGTCTGCGGCTATAAAGAGACGGAGACGACGAGAGGTGTTAAATCCGGATTCTGATGTAGGAACCACGAGCTTTTCAAAATCTGAGCGTGAGAGACTTGCTGTGTTATGTTGATTGGGAAGAGCATGATCAACCAAGCCCATATGCGTTGCCCAAAAAACGATAGTGAACATCAAAGTTATAGCAACCCATTTCAAGCTTTTTGAACATCGAGGTATAAACCATGATGGCGTTGGAAGGGAGAAAGCTGGTCGCGCTGGGAAGGCAGATGGGAATAATGCATCTTCAGGGCCAACACCGGGGAGTCTTCTCATCATAAATGACGAGAGACGGGTAAAGGGTGATGATGGCATTGACGTAACATCACCAGCCTGAGTTAAAGCAAGAAGAGGGCTAAAGTGTTGTACTCGTTTCTCGTTAAGGTGAGGTTGAGACGGTGTAAAACAGAAGTAGAAGCTCAACTTTGGGTTTACTAACATCCGATATCCCCTGGGTTGTGCAGGAGCTACAGAATGTATACTCTTCCAAACTGTATATACTAATTTACTGATTTCTAAAAGACCAATAATTTAGTAGCATAATGTAGATAAATGTATAGAATGTCTCTTATAATCTTATCCTAATAGTTACTAATGTAATAGGGCCTGATGTAAATGCCCTTAGGATAAGTAGAGATCCATGGATAATACATCGCTGTAAGGGTGTCTCTACCGGATCTGGAACCTTTGTAAAGTACCTGCGCCAACCAATCACCAGGGGCACTGTGCCCCCAACTCTCTCTGCGTAGAGAGGACCGCACTTGGGATAATAAGAGGTTCTACAGGGCTTCTCTGACTTGAGACGGTTCAACAAGCAAACAACCAGTGAAATGTTGCACTCTTTCCTGGCGATGGAGAATTATGAGGCAGTCGTGATCGGTGACGAACGGTCTTTCCTTGTTATAGCCACAGTAGGTTGTTGATATTGTCCAGGATACTCTACCGAGTCACACGTCACTTTGATTAACTTCTCGTTTCTCTCAATGGTCCTTTTATCATTCACTCTATTCATCCAGCTATTACCTGGCCATTGAGGGAGTGCCAATAACTCACTCAAAAAGGTACATGATGGATACTCCAAGGAATAACAGCAGACAGTTGAGTGTCAAGGTACTAACATATCTCGGGTTTGCCATCCTCGGTATGCCATCATATACTCTCATTCAAGATGCTCACACTAAACATCTTCAGGCCTCGTCAATGTGATTGTGCCTTTCATTGTACACTCAGCAAACTACCTTATCGTCCCCTATCCCCGCTGGGTCGTCATCCTCATCGAGACCCTCCCAGCACTCATCACCAAACTCGTGATGCCTCATGTCCTGCATCGCATTCCCTACTGGATACTTTCTCTCACCATTGGAGCAGGTTGGATCATCGTGGCACTAATCACAAAGGCTACACCTCCCAACGTTGCGCCGCCACTTCGTATCTTTACCTCTGCACTTGCGTCCATATCCGCTGCAGCCATGGAGGTTTCATTCTTAGGCATGATGCGCTACTACGGCCGTGCTGGTCTCGCTGGATGGGGTGCTGGAGTTGGCACTGGTGCTGTGTTTTGCGCAGTCTTGCCTTTTGTTTTGACAGTCTGGCTAGTCTTTCTTGAGAGACTTTATTGACTGCATATATGTCCTCACAGGCGCCATGCTCATGGCATTCTTTGTCATTCTTCCTGGAGCGCCTGTCAACTATCCCGATGTACGACATGAGTATCCCAATGTCGATGTGGGTGATACTTCGACTCTTGTAATGCTGGATCCTGTGCAACAACTCTCGCGTGCGCTGAGTTACAGAAACCGCATTCATCTCACAAATACCATGGTACAGCCATTTATGCTGCCGCTCTTTGCAACGTTCGCAGCTCAGGCTCTTGCGTATCCTGGCATCTTACGGGCGTTACCTCTTCCCGCCTCCTTCGGATCGTTCTTCTCCTACTTCACCACCTACGGTCTTGCGTTTCAAATAGGCAACTTTATCTCTCGAACTCACACTTTACTCTTTCGACCTACCAATAACAAGGTTGCCTTTGCGATTTTAGGCGTTACCACTTTCATTCTCCTTACTAACGCCTTGTTCCTTGTGTTGAGAACACAAGTCCTTGTGGGGCTGCTCGCTTTCGGTGCCGGCCTTGGCGGAGGAGCGATTTACATGATCATCCTAGATAGGATGATGAAAGAAAAGTCTCGTGAGTCAGGCATCAATCAAGAGTTTAGCCTTCAAGTGGTGGGAGTTGGTGGGACAGCTGGGGTTGTGGTTGGCGGTCTGCTGGGCACGATGATCGAGGGTCTATTATGTGGAGGGACATTTACCACCACAGACAGGTGGTGTCATACCAGTAGGTGAAAGCAGAAAGAGATGGAATAAAGAGGTGGCCTATGATGTCTATTTTATGATTAGATAAGTCAATCATGTTCGTTTGGAGCATTGCATGAGAGGACACACACTCCTTTCATCTATATTGAAGTTCAGTATCAATACCAATGAGTACTATGAATTTACAACTTGCAACCCAACCAATTAAGCCACCAAGTCGTTTCTGGTTTTCCGTTGAACGAGAGCAAGATCGAATCCCATTCGTCAATCTCACTCGTCAAACCCGTGGGGAACTATCAGCCGTAAGCACAGGCACAGCCACATCACTATACAAGGATGAGAGCATTCAAACTTGACATACTCAACTCATCATGAACACTGTGAGCTCCTGATTAAACTCGTCAATTCAACTCTAGACTCATACATTTTGCTTTCTATATTCATTGCTATAGTTTTAACGCATCTCTGAGCTGCACGTATATGATGAAACGAAGAACTCACAACAAGTCTCGGCACGGCTGTCGAAACTGCAAGAAGCGACATATAAAAGTAATCGAACGCAAATCAACTCATACTTTCACTTCATAGACTTATCTATTCTCTCAGTGCGACGAACAAGGACCTCCGTGTACAAACTGCGCAGCTCGCAACCTCGATAGCTGCTCATACCTCCCGGACCCTCCCACCCAACTCCCAGCAACCGA
>JAATHB010000159.1:0-39040 GCA_014822075.1 Fusarium buharicum | reverse complement strand
CACCACCGATCTCGATCGGTGAAGTCGAGCTTCTTGATCACAGCAATGTACACATCGATAGCTTTGGAAGCCAGTTGGCGTGCCCCGCTTTCATGATCGGTCTGCAAGGCGATCAAGCCCTCGCCAAGCGCATTGCCGGCCGCCTCGCCCAGGTCAACATTGAACCACACTCTTCTCAAGCTCTCAAGAATGCGCGGGACACCCTCGAAGCCATCTGAGTCATTGACTGCGTCTGGGTCGAACCATTCGTAGCCTTCATGTTCCCAGTCAGTTTTGATGCCGGTTTCACCTCGGCCACCATCCTTCTCTGATTTGAGGATGAAGCCAAACGGGTTGATTGTCCACTCCCTTCCAACAGATTCGTCGGCGAAAGAAAACGGCTTGCCCTGCCTAAACAAGCGTATGGAAACGTTTGTAAGGGTCGTTTCTTCTTCAATTTCTCGCCAGGCTGTGGCGAGCGGACTTGCATCCGTCTCTTCTACGCTGCCGGAAACACCCGCATACTTGTGTCTACAATATGTAAGCCCAGTTCCTTGATTATGGAAAAGTTCGGGCTTACCGATATGTGTTTACCTTCTCGCTCCGCCGAAAGAGAGCGACTTGCGGCTTTGTGGTTGTGTCATCAGATGGGAACTTGAAGATGAAGCTGGTCGCGACATCTCTACGTTGGAGGGGCGCCATTTGCAATTTTTTTAATTTTTTTTTAAAAAAAGGAGAAATCTTGGTAATCAGAAGATGAGATTTGTCATGAGTGAGCGACTTGTGTTGTCATTGTACTTGATAAGATGACACAGGCTCTCAGAGAAGGTGACGCGAGTTTGTGCGGGTGAGACGACAATAAGCCTGGAACTCATCACATGACTCTACACGTCACCTTCCGTTGCCATACCTAAATGTATCAACGCCGAGGAAAATTCTTTTACCCTGTCATGTAGTAATTGTTTGTGCTGGAACCAGTGGCCCTCGCACCTCATTATCTTGCCTGCCTTTGTACTAGGACCCAAGCTTAGGAAGAGATGAGTATGTTGATTTTAGAATCCGGTCACACTTCATTACGGCATATATCGTTCGTCATCATTTATATCTGCCCAACAGCCTGATTTTCCATCCACAATCTTTTCAGGGTTGTCTTTCGCGTATAGAATTCCTCCATTGACTGAACTCTGTGATGCATTGACACAATAAGTTCTTCCGCTACTGACGAATCCCTATCTTAAATGAGATACCCATTGTAAGACTGCCAATCCACATCTATCCATGAAACCAGTTCATTGTACAAGATATGGCCTTGATCGACAAGCACTGGTTGCTGGAGAGCTTCTGAAGTCAATTTGTTTGACCATTGCTGTCCCATATCCGCCGTTGTCCGATTCTCAATCGGATCGTACGTGGTTGAAGATTTTGCTATACTTATGGCACGTGTTGCTTTGGTGTTTACATCAGCAGGCGTAGGAAGACGTTGCACAAGAACGCGAAGATCTCGAAGAACCGTGGCGCAATCCCTGCCGTAATTGCTACCCACACGGCTCTCATCCTCAAACCTAGCGATCACAAAGTCGAGATCGAATGACCGAGCCTCTTCGCTTCTAGAAGAAGGGACAAGGTTATCCACCAGTTCCTGTAACATCAACACAATAGCAGCGTTGAATATGAAGTGAAGGCCGGCTTGGAGTAGCTTTCGAGGGTGATTGACGGTGAGAATCTGGCGGGCGAGCTGAATGTTATGCTCTGCTGCAGCGATACATCGCTTGAGTAGGGGAAGCTGAGGATGTGAGCTCAAGGAACATTGACGGCTAACAAGCTTTTCTGCGAACGACTTCTTTACTGTAGCAAAGAAGACTGGCCTGATAGTCAATATTATCAGCTAGCAAGACCTATCAGTTATCATGCCAACTAGAATGCAGTATGAGTGAGAATACCTGGTTATAATGCATATGCAGCAAGCAAGTAGCTGGATCCTTGCTTAAACCGTTGTTTGCAAGCCGCACCGTACCCGACAGATTCAGATTCCAATCGTCAAGCATAGCAATATCTGTTTCAAGATTTCTCATGGGCCTTGTGATCTCGTCTGAAGGGGATATGCGATATGTATTGCAAACAATATGGCTTGAAATACGTGAAAGCTCGACGTGGGCTCTGAGGCCGTCCGCTGGAGGCATAGATCTATCAAAATAGGTAAGCTAAGAAGGTCGACGGGGGCGGTACTTGGGCTTACGGAGCATCGCAAGGAAGAGGTAACCGAATAGCATCATCCATGATAGTAGGAGGCCTTCCCATGAGGCAGCTTAGATAGCGATCTAGTACATAAAGCGTCCAGAACAGTCGCTTGCTGCTCTCGTCTAGCCAAACCCTATGGGCACCATGCATGATGCTGATGTGCATGGCGTTGCTCACGCACATGTACGCAGCGTCGCGGCGATTCATCTCGATCAAGTAGAAGCCCATCAGTGTCAATGCCGCAACTTCGTTGGAAGTGAACCGTGTGATATCGAGTGGGTTCCCCAGGAGTATTCGAGCACGACTGAAGTAATTCTCGCTGAGATGAGAGTCTATGGAGATATCTTGAGGTGGCATGATGGTAGCCTGAGATACCACGGCAAAAGCTGTCTGGTAGAAAGAAAGATGGCGACACTTGGTTAGACGGATGGCTGGTGAGTCCCGCTCCATGAGGGGAATGCTCGGCGTCGAAGAAAGATCCCCCCACCAGTAGATGCCTCCGCTTGGCCAGCTGCCGTTACCATCCTGGATGAAGTAGCGTAGTTCAGACAACATAAAGTCCATTTCTGGTGGCATGGGAAACCAAGAAGGGTCAACATCTCGATCGTGCAGAGGCCGAGAGTCGTAGGTCTGATAGCGGCCAAGACTTGATAAGAATGCGCTTCCATCAGATCCCGGACGAAGGTTCTGATATGCAAGAGGTAGAACCGTAGTCATAAACTCCTTCAAATAGTCGAGAAAGGTGGCACCGCTCGTCTCTCCTAGGAAGCGTGCGTTGCCATCGGGGTCGTGTAGTAGCCGACCTTCTGTTGATACCTGGTCCTCTTCATCGTCCTGCCGGTGGAGAGAAGCGATGAGGGGTTGAGACAGGTGGAGAGGATGTGATCGAGGCAATCCAAGACCGGGATCTTGTAACCGAGCATCTGGGAGCTGAGCTTGAGATTGAGACGGAGGACGATGCTGATATGGCCGATGTACGTGAGGGTATTGATGTTGAGGAAGCTCAGATGGCATCCGCACAATATGTGCCGGCCCCTCTAATGTTGGTGTCGTCCGCGCCGCTTCGCTGGCGGCTACTGGACCAGCATCGTGGCTCAAGGTCGTCCAGCCAAGCAGTTCGGATAACTCTTGGCGGGTTGTGATATCAGTAACCGCGTTCGATATGGCTTCGGGTACGGCATCCCGAAGAACCTGCTCATAGAGGTCGACCTTGTGTTTTAATTCTTCGAGCTCAGAACGCGTGATGGATACCTTTTCAACGGGCAAAGGATATACGCAGTCCCGCGAGGAGGAATGGCATTGCCGACACGGATGCTCACCAGAGCATTTGACTCTTCTCACATTGCAAGCATTGCACCTTTCAAGCGACGAATGTGTTAGATCAAGACTTGGTTTTTCTCTGATTGGATATCTTGTCGATCATGGCAGAAGCGATTGAGTAGTAGAAAACAAATTGATCGATCGATTAATTGATAGATAGTGGAGCAAAGTTGATGTAGATAGACGGATGGATAGAATCCATAGCATAGCAAGATAGGTAGGTCAACTTACGCTGTACGGACACGTTTGCGATGCTCAAGAGCAACCTTGTGTCGGCGGGGATTAACAGGGAGCCGTCGTGGCGCTTGAGCGGGAGCGGGAACGGGAGCGGGCTGGTCTCTTCCTGACTGATGGGCTGGCTCGGGCTTCATGGCACCAACTTTTGGCCTTAGTCGTCTATGAGTCCCCGAGAGCAGGCTCGTCGTCTGCTTCTATTGACTGAGAGGCAGCCTTTGCTTCTGAGGTCGTGCCGTGCCGTGCCGTCAATGGAGTCCCCCACTCGATTAGTGGGATCTGTACGTACAAAGATATTCGTCTGTTGGTGCGAAAAATTGGGAGCGCCGTAGTCGGGACTTAGTCAATCAATTATGGGGAATGTCTTCTAAGTTCTTGATCGTCTGGTTTTGTTTGCGGCACGGTTCTTGAAACCCTGCCCGCCTGCCTCTAATTGAACGTTCCGCTTTGCCTGCGCGAGAATCCCGCACGGCCAGGTTCTGTGAAGAATATCCGGTTAGGTTGAGATCGGCCTTAGTTTGATGTTGTCTGACCTGCAGGCAGGCCTGTTAAATCTCCTCCCCTGCTGTTGTGCCTATTATCGAGATGAGAGACGCTGACATATGGCCGAACCGTTGACTCCTAAAACCGAGCCGAGGCAGTGAGCGACAAGGGCCTCCAACCTTGTCAACCTGGTCGGTTTCGACCCTTCATCGCTTACTCAAGCAACGTTTTTACAACTCCTGCATGAGACAAAAAGGGAAGTCGTTTTGAGGGGCAGTAGCACAGCCATGACGCTGTTAGCTATAGTCTTTGGATGTGCAGAGAGGTACCCGTGTTTGGTAAGTTAAGGGTCTTGGCGGATTCTTTGCAGTTTTTCTACAGCAAGCATCTCGCACATTAGCCCATCGTACAGAGTGATTGTGGGTAGGCTGCAACGCCATTGATGCTGGCATGTCCGGCCCGTTTTTGCATCGCATCTCCAGGATTTTGAGTACTGTATGTACAAGTACCTGGTTTTTGTTTCTACAGTACGCTATAATTGTCTCTTTGGGGTATGGCATAATCACTTAATACTAATTAATCACGATGAGAAAATGAAGGCCACAGATTTACCAGTAGATGATGCTGCGGGATAGGCTGGAGAGGTTCATAACTGCCAATGGATACGAGCATGTTCCTCAGTATCAAAGATGTCATCACCGTTCGAAAGATTCCCATGACATTGCCAATCTTAGAGGTGATTCCGTCTTACCAACCTATGGAGGTACTAGGTACGTCTAATGAATGGTTGACGACGGCACTCAATACAGGAGGTGCCAAGACTATGAAGTCATAAATGGACGATGACAACACCATGGCACCAGAAGACTATTTTGATGGGAGCGGAAAGAAAGGGAGCAAAGGAGCAAGGAAGAAAAGCATTGGATAAGATAAAACGGCCACGTGCAGCTTGCTGCATGTGCAGTTTGCATGATATTGCGACATTTTTTATAAGCAGTCAAGTTAGAACCCAGAGTCGGGGTGCAGCGTAGCACAATGAGACATATCCTCAGTAAGCCGAGGTGAGAGAGCACAGTAGATTGGATGTTAAAATAGAATACAATATGCGTCTTCAGATGAAAGAGTCCAACTGTATTTCGATGCCCTCATTCGGGTTTTAAGCAAAGTCTAGAAAAACACCAAAAACGAAATCCACCCTTTTGATTGCAAATGCAGTAAAAACAATAAATGACGATAGAAAAAATATATAACATAAACTCAAGTCGGGGGGCTGTAAATTCGAGTCCGACCAACTATTTTCGCTGTCCTTACTAACTCATTAAAATACTCATTCATGCCTTCGTAACAATTATTGCTTGAAAATAGACTCAACAATTTCGCCTGCACGAGTGCCCAGGACGGAGAGGAGGGTGTCGCTTAGCTAAAGACAGAAAATGTTAGCATCAGACCAATAATTTGACAAAAAAAAGTCGGAGACTTTGTAGATCACTTACCCCATGAGTACCCTCACAGCAACCTTGCAGCCACACACCAGAGTTATCAGCGACGGTTCCAGGGGAGAACTTGACGCGGTAATCTCTGCCGACGGCCAGCTTGCGCTCGCCATCTTGTGTCTCGACGTTCCAACCGTTGACGCCCTTGGCATACTCAGTTCGTCCCGAAACGGTCTTGGGCAGCATGGTCCAGGCGTCCTTGAGCATGTCGACATGAGCGCTTCGCTTATAACCTGTAGCGGCGACAATCAGGTCAACATCAAAAGTCTCCTGGTTGACAAAGCCGTCACGGGGGTCATCATTGACGTGCTGGATCTTGACCTCGAGGGCGTCGCCCTTGGTGTCAACGCTGGCAATTTCACGGCCTGGGAGGATTCGGTGGGGCCATTGAGTCTCGTCGTCGCTAATCTCACGCTTCTGGTCGTACATCTTCTCGTAGAGGTGCTCAATCAGCTCCAGGCGAACGACACCGTAGTTGGTGGCGCGAGCCTCAGTCAGAAGTGCCTCGCGAGCCTTGACGGATCGGGGCCACAGATTATCAATGTACTCAGGGTTGAAGATGGAGTTGACACTGCACGTCATTGTTAGCGATAGTTCTCATCATGTACATGCATGACTTACAAGGGAGAGTCGTCACTAGGTCGGAGGAACTCCTGGCGCATGATGAGGTATGTCTTTGAGTTGGGGTACAGGTTCTGGACGTTGTTGAAGATTTCAGCAGCACTTTGTCCAGCACCGATGACAGCAACACGGTAGGGGGCGTTCTGCTTGGTGAGGATCTGAGGGGCGTAGTTGGCGAATTGAGAAGAGTGCAGAACGCGAGGGTGCTTGGCAGGGAGGCTCTTGGGGAGAGAGGGCTGGCCACCAGCAGCGACGAGGACGTGACGGCTGCGGAAAGACTGGATCTGGCCAGTCTTGCCGTTGCGAGCCTGGACGGAGAAGGTCTTGACAGAGCCAGCCTCCTTGCTCTCAGGGGAGATGGAGAGAACCTCGTTGTTGTATGCAACGACATGATCAAACCAAGACGAGCACCAGCGAAGATAGTCCTCATACTCAGTACGAGCAGGCAGGAAAGTGCTCAGATTGGTGAAGTCAACTAGACGGCCCTGACGGTGGAGATAGTTGAGGAAAGTAAACTCGGATCGGGGGTTGCGAAGGGTAGCCATGTCCTTGATGAAGGAGATCTGCATCTTAGCTCCAGGGAGCAGCATTCCGGCGTGCCAGGCGAACTTGGCCTGCTTCTCGAGGAAAAGAACCTTGGGAGCAGCACCGTCAGGGCGAAGCTGCTTGCCCTCAGCGAGGGCATCGTGCATAGCAACGGCCACAGCCAGAGAGGCGGGACCAAAACCGGCGCAGATGAGGTCGAACTCAGAATCCGCGGGAGCGGCCTCAAGGTAAGGCGAGCGCTCCTTGTGAACCCGGGAACCATGACGGGCAACCGGGGCGGCACCATTTCCGTTAGATTCATGGTGGCCGTTTGTAGATCCGTGATGACCGTTGCTGGTACCGTTGGTTCCGTTCAAGGCCGGAGCCTCAGAATCGGAGCCGTTGAGGGAAACCTCGCTGTGGGGAGACATGATGTGGTTCAGAGGGGGTATATATTTAAAGATGCAATAAAATGTTGAGAAGAGGGGCAATCTTTTTGTAATAGAAAGAAATGCCTATGTAGGTCGCCACGTCGCAAGTCGTGACGTGGGTGAGGTCGACGAGCTTCCAATAATCCAGCTGAGTATAAGACAAGAGTGGTTCAATTAGGATATATCTCTGATGAGGGAGGATAAAGAGCTTTCTATAATCCTACCCAGGTTCGAGAGAAGCTTATGTATTGAGTATAAGAAGAGTAGAGAGACGGTGGAGTTCCGAAAGATGGGGGAGATATGGGCATTTTGTAGTTCAGACTCGGATGGGATCTACAAGTGCTTCGGGCATTCTCTTGCCTGGAGTCAGACTAGACGAAGGACCCTTGAGGAGAAGCAAGCAAGCAAGCAGAAAGTAACACACAGCTCGTGGAGGAGACCGTAAAGCGTGGGCTCGAGGTACATGGCATTACTTGGGACACGCTACATCGGGTACATACAGGCGGCGGATACAGGTACACTGATGTTCTCCATGCTAATACGACCTCATTAACCTCGTACGTACGTACATACTTGGGTACATCGGATGGAACCATGATACATAAAGATGATGATGGAGACACTACTAAGGTACTGTGCCGGGAAGAGGCAGCTAGTCAACTGCATTTTGCTCAATGCCGGCCAATCTAGGCTGAGTACGGTGGCCAAGGCATGGAGCCGCGGTTGCCAAGCAAGTCAAGCAAGCATCAGCGGCAGAAAGGAAGCCGAGTCGAGCCAGAACAAAAATGAATTTAGAACTTACAGAGTGGATGGTGACGGAATTCATTTAGTCAACGTCACAGAGCTTTTAGGTGGTGAACGGAGCTAAGTCCAGGTCCTGCATGCAAGTGTGGGCGACCTAGGGTGGGATCGGCAGGTGGTGGGGGCGTGCGCCTGTACTGTACGGTATCCATGTGCTTGGATGCTGCAAGAAAAAAAAAACACCAACCATTTTGAACTCTAGTTTGGAGGGGCTCTGTCAGCCGTATCGGGCTGTTTTTTTTTTCTTTTTCGGAAGAGTTGCGGTTTTGCTGAATTATTTATTTATCTGTTTTATTTTCTAGCACTTTCTAACATCTCTCCCAGTGGTGGGAACCTAAGGTGCTGATATAGCGAAGATAGCGATACATCTTCATCTGCACCGACGACTTGAACCCCAGTCGTCCGAGTCGGAGGTTTAACCCACGAGGGTTTATTTGACATGATCACAAAAGGCTTCAAGGATATTCTCATGCGAGCCCCGTCAAGGGTCGTCTCTGAATGCTGTGTAAGAACACTAGGACTCTGCTAGAGCAAGAGCTTGGACGACACGATGCATCAAGACGATGGGCTAGGCCGAGTCATCGGGCTGCAAGGGAAGGCCGAAAAGAAGAAAAATGTCGCGCAGTCAATGCCTCTGTGGCCGAATCCTCCACATCTACGGCCACGGAGCTCCTTGTAGACCCTCGTCGTGGGACCTCGTCAACACCGTGAAGTCCCGTAGCGCGTGGGTGAGCAGTTGCTTCTGCTCAAGGCGCCACTGCCACTGTCCACCCATCATCTCCGAACAGCATCACGCCGGCTTGCGGGTCCAAGAGCTTCCCAACCCGTCGCAAGTTCCGGTGTGGTGAGAAAGACCCTCCAAGGATGCGTGGCGGCGTGGGTTGAGTCCGGCATTCGATGTTCAATAAGGCAAGGATGGGCATTAAATGGGCAGAGAAAAGGGCATCATCAGGTGGGAGAAAGTCATGCCCAGAATACGCCGTAGTTGAGGAGAATTCGAGGGATCGGGCAGAAGGTTATTGCCTTCAGTTCCATAAGCTTAATGTCAAGGCGCGGATGGAAATAATGAACTCCATAGACATATTCCCCATGTATGAGTACGGCGTGTAATTGATCCATCTGTGTTGCCATGCGCTGGCGATCTACGTACGCTGACAACTTTGCCGTAGGGCCAAGTGTGTGTAGTGCAGATTGCCCGGCACCAGGCTCTGATTGCATTCACGTCGACGGGCTTCCGTTCTTTTCCCGTGTATACTTTCAAGGCTTCCTTTTGACCATCTTCTCATCCTTTCAGCAGCGAGTCCCTTCAGCTTCAGTCAAGCAAGCGGGGTGTGTGTGGCCAGCCACCCATGAGGTTTGCGTTTCAACAAGGCGGACCTGTGGAGTATGTAGAGATTGTTCGACTACGAGCAGAGCTAGCCAAGAAAGAAGCGTGAGAACAGGCAAATTTGATGCGACCTCGGTGATGATCTTTTGGAAACGATCAGATAAGATGGACATCGAAAAACGTCGGGCGTAGACGCTTGGCAGATTTTTAACTCCTTGCCAGTCCTGGACAAGGGACTAATTAGATGGTCTGACGAAAGACAAGCCTGCGGCCATACATACTATAGCAAGCCCAGTGGGTGAAGGAAGAACTAGCCAAAGACCAGCCAGTGCAGCGTACTGGGTCGATGCAGACCCTTGAAACTACGTATTATTGCTCCGTAGGATCGTGGCAAGAGTCCGAACCCTCTGGGCCGATGACGGCTCTCATCAGCCCCGCCTTTGAAGCTTTGCACCGTTCGACGCAACGTCAATCCCTGGAGTAAAACTTGAATGAACACAAAGAGCGGCGGCACTGGGCGGATAGGCGGGCGACGGCGTGGTCGCCAAAAGAGTCGATCACTTTGAGCCCAGCGGCGTCGTTCGAGAAGAGAGGGGGATGGTCCCGCAAAGGAGAATGAGGTGGTTGGCGATAGATTCGTGATTGGAGAGCAGAGGGGGCGAACAAAGTTTCAGCGGATTTTGTGCTCTAATGTGGAGATGAGGGAATTATCTGATGATCTGATAAACCGGATCTGATAAGATCTAATTAGCCAAGTCACAGTAGCGTCGCGCACCAGCTCGAGATGACTGGTTACCAACGTCTCAGAGTACCAGGGGTCTTTTTCTTTCACTGGGTCCCTAATGCTTGCACCCCTGCAATAAAGTATGTAATTGCTGTGCTTTCTTTTTCTTTTTGGGACAGGCACCGATTAAATTACGAAAGGAAAAATTTTCTTCTCTTTTGATTTGAGGCCTGCCCGTTTAAACCAGGTACATTTTGAGATCTTGGCCGCATATCGTCCAATGAGCACGTGCGCTTATGTCGTTTCAGCGTACAGTGCATTTTGCAGGGTCCTGTCAAGAATTTACGAATAGACGGTGATTTTGAAGAAGTCATTCAATCCTAACGGGAAGTATACGGACTTGCGAGGCCGTTTCTAGACCGATAGCAATGCATGCTATCCCAGTAGCTGACCTGCAAGTGTCGTTGCAATTACAAAAGAAATCGAGCTATGCATGCAAGCATGGCACGACATGACTGGACATACCCGTAGCATGGCTCGATGGCATCGAGACCATCAGATATCATCCGTCAATTTATTAATGCTTGCTCTGCGTAGACCCTTGCTTCTCGTCCCCGAGCTTGCGATCTAGAATCCCTAAGCAACGTTCCGGCAGTAGCTGACCGCAGTTGGTTCGTCCACCAAAGGATCATATCCATTCCCGATCCCGTGCCAGAGGTACCTACAGTAGCTCCCATCACGGATCCCGGCAATCGCTGGCAAAAGTACTATACATTAGTTCAAAAGCCACAATCTGTGAGCAAAACCACGTAGCTAGGGAGGAGTAGCGGTACATCTGAAGTACCTATGATTGCAGCAAGTCGATGTTCAAAATCCAGAGCTACGTGTAGTGTAGTTGATATACGATGATCCTGTGAGTATGGTCATGCTTATACAATTGAGTAGTAAGTTAGTACTTAGGTAGGTTGCTGGCCGGGCACCTTACGTAGGTAAGTACCTTGGAACGAGGGATTGGCCAAGCATACGTCATGACAAGAATTATATCCGTCTAGCTTTTCCTGCATGCATCAAAATTAAGGTTTGGTATATCTTTGGGTTCTTTAGAACGTCGCTGCATGAATCAGTGATGAATCCTTGAACTTCGTAAAGTAAGGTCTTTGATAATAATAGTGCGAGGCCCGAGTTTGCCACTTTGCCACCACCGCTTATATGGAGTAATTGTGCAAACAGGGCTTGGGAAACACCTGTAGGCAAGGTACCTATATATCAGAATTTCCGCTATTCCGCTACCTACCTAGGTATGCAGAAACCTCACAAAAAAGCCACATGCCTACTGAACACATAACAGGTAGATACCTTACTCAATATTGTTAACCTACACATGCTATAAGGTAGTTTATGGAACATGCCTAGTATAAGCCCTCATCAGTGCATGCCTACGAGCTGTAGTGCAATAATCTCTTCTCATTGCAAGATTATGTAGCACTAAAGACTTATGGAACTGAGATAACAAATGACATTCGTGCGGTATGGCATTACTCTAAAGAACAAGTCAATGTGCAATAGCTCTTAATCTAGGCTCCTAGTAATACATTCGTGGATGCCGAATCTAAGGCCGTGAAGGAAGTAGTACTTGTCGATAGTGGTAGGTACATCGCGTTATCTGATTAGATCTAAACCTGGAAGATCGGCACGTCTAGCAGTTTAGCCACATAATTGCTCGGTCTTGGTGTGAGACAGCGTGCTGAACCAAGAGAATGGTAAATAAATTACGAGTCTGGTCAAGTCAACATGTAGGATAGAGATGGAATCAACTCTTCTGTTTTAAACAAACCATCCTAGACTTCATAAACGAGACCTACGGAGAGTTTAATACCTACCTAGAATTCAAAATTCGAGAAGCCTTTGTAGGGTAACAAGCGCCCGAAAGGCAGGGACCAAGCCTGCTTACCTGGCCCTTGTGACGGACTCCCACGCCATCCATAGGACCATGACCCACCTAACCTTCTTTGCCCCACCTTGCATCATCAGGGCCAGGGCGGAAACCCATCATCATCATCACCGCTTCACGCATCTCCTCTCCTATTCTGCTTGTTCAGCTGCCCACAACCGCTCCGGTACCAACCATTCCGCCTGTGAATATTTGGGGCGGCTATCGCCTGCCAGGACTTTGGTGCTAGTTGCTGACGCTGCAGACAGTTCGTCTCAATCACCTCCTAACCCGGTCGTTGTATCAGCCACGAGCATCAGGCAAGGTCTAGGGTGACGGATACAAACCCAATCTCACAGCTCTCGTGTCTTCATTCGTTTTTAGTGCTGCTACTTCAATTTACAACCACGTTCTCGTCCCGAACCGTATTCCTCGGTGATCCGAGCCCGCGCCGACAAAGCATACTGTTCCCATCCAGACCGGACATTGCAGTTTGATCTTTCTCTCACCACTTTCTTATCTGTCTACACTTTCAATACCTTCTATTATGCCCTGTCTTTTGTAGACAACACCATTGTTTTCTCCATGCCCGTATCTGTCCCGAGCCATCCTTTTTCCTCTGGCATCTGATCTGACACACTCTCTGTCCAGTGTCCATTGATCATCTCCCTTCTTCATTAATAGCCTCCGTTTCATATCTCATGGGCAAACAGAGATGAAGAAGGGTCTGTTGGACCAACCTCAAGACATTAGCTTCCTAATATTCGTTCTGCCCCTTATCACCCTTGCGTTGGTCTATCCTCCATCACGGCCAATGTGTTTCCTACCAGAGGTTGTTTCACTTTCACTCTTACTCTTGTGATATCACCAAGTTTAAACTTATATATCATTTCGTCCATATCTATCCTGCTATTCCGTGCCTTTTGTATTTGCTCTCAATACCCTTGGATTCCTCATATATGGATCTTTCCTCCTCTAGCTTTAGCACACATACCAACCCATCTACGATGAACAGTCAGCAAGGCCGGTGCCTACGACGGCCCGTGAATGACAGACAACGTCGAGACGCAGTTACAAAGTCGCACCGTGATGTGTTGACCAGACAAGACGAAATTATAGTTCAGGATAAAGCCGAGAATCCGTGACTGATACAAGGGCTCCTTTATCTCGGGGCGACCCGTCTGCCCACATCGTGCGGGGGCGACTTCAGTATTGATCATCAGACAAGATTACTAGAGGCCGAGTTTATCGTGAGCAATCCCAATCACTTCCCGTCGTTTAGCTCCGGGAATTACCTTGGTTCATCTCAGTCCCCAGTCCTGCAACCACCCTGGTTACCACCATAACCGCCATAAGCTCGTCAGGCACCCTTGAGCCGTTGAACCCTAGATACATACATCCAGCCTCCCAAAGCGCCAAGAACAAGCCTTTCCCTGACCGGGTTTGGATCGACGTCTAAGACGCAGTGTGATTAAGCAAGCTACGTACCTAAAGGCTAAAACTGATCCCTGGATTTCTTATGAGCCACCAGCTTGGTCCCTTGCTAAGATTTCTTTCCGGATGACCTTGGCTTACCAGTCATGCACCCATCTAAGGAATATAACAAGACCAAATGAGTCAACCGAGCTAGTGCTTGAGCAAGTTCATCGTAACAAGAGAGACTAGTGCATGCTGGGTCAACAGAATCATGACGCAATCTATTTGGGCAGCTCTTTCACAGCTCATTCGACGTCGAATGTAAGGCAGCCAGTGAGACATGCTACATCCCCTTCACATCCCTTCAATCTAAGAACACTATCCCACGCACCCACGCCATATCCTGGCATAACTTAGCTTAAGCAACAAGGCCGTGTTACTCCCCACGCTAGCCATTGAAAAAAGGTCCACTATAGGTACCTAAAAGGGAAATACAGATGCCTCGATTCACACCACCACTAGAACTTCACGGCACCACATCATCAACCCAGGGTTACGCATTTCCTTACCTGGTACATACATCTCTTGTCTGCCCCCATCGCTATAGCTACTAACTACCCGCCTACAGCCCGCCGGTTACGTTGGATCTTACCTGCCCCTGTCACTCGTGTGAGTTACGATGAGTAATTACTCGACGCTGACAGGCTGAATTACAACTTCACCCGCACGCCCCCCTCGACAGTTGAACCGCATCGTCTAACCTCCCACGCCGCGAGCTTTGTCTGGACGAATCATCGCGCCGCCGATTCTAATACGGCTGACTTCCGTTTGCTTTGCCGTCATTCCCATTCGCGGCCTCCGTGTTCTGCCCCCCGGTTGGCGTCCACTCGCCCCGAGCCTTAGCTCCGCGTGGTGGTGAAGCGCTCAGAGCAGCCTGATGTTAGTCCACCTAACCTTAGCTAATAGATTGTTGGCTTGTCATTTAAGCCAGCGTGAGGCGTATGGCTGACCGGTTATTCCCTAAAAAGGCCAATCTTCTGTTGCATATACACATCTACGTTGCAGCTATCGACGCCGGTTGTGCTTTGTTACCAGCTTTGTGTGTTAGCTAAGTCAACACACCTTTACCACTACCTCTCACAGCCCTGGCTGTTGAACGACACCATCGTTTGGAAGAAACAGAAACCATCTTTCAGGCTAACAACATCAGCCGGAGGAATACCTTCAGCAGCATGGATACTACTGGCCTCTCCGTCCTCAACGCCCAGACCTCGAGGCTGCCTGGACCGAATCTTTTACATCAACTCGTGAAGCCTCCCAACCAACATGTAGCCCTCGATTACATGGGCAACAAGCAACTCATTTCTTTTACCTACAGTCAGCTTCATGAAGCTGCGGCGTCTTTAGCCACTCGCATAACGAGAGCCTCATACAGCATCCGAGGACAATTTATTGTTCCTGTCCTGATTCATCAATCTCCCTTACTCTATATTTCCCTCTTGGCCATTCTTAAAGCAGGAGGAGCTTTCTGTCCTCTGAATACTGATGCACCACCGGAACGAGTGAAGTTCATTCTCGGCGACGTGGCTGCAACAGTGGTTCTAGTATCAAAAGAACTGGCATCAAAAATACCTGATGATATCGATGCAACTGTTATCATTGTTGATCAGGATGAAGAAGATGGAGCCGTTTCCAGATACGCTGCGACTGAGTATAAACATCGACATCCTCAGCCTGAAGACCTCGCCTATGTCATGTATACATCGGGGTCTACGGGGACACCTAAAGGCGTGGGAATTTCTCACGATGCTGCGTCTCAAGCCCTCATCGCCCATGATAGACACATTCCATCATTTTCTCGCTTTCTGCAGTTTGCAGCGCCGACATTTGATGTTTCTGTCTTTGAAATATTCTTCCCACTATATCGAGGAGCTACACTTATCACCGTTCGCAGAGCCGAGATGCTGGATGATCTGCCTGCGGTGTTGCGAAAGATGAAGGTAGACGCCTGTGAGCTTACACCGACAGTTGCTGGGAGCCTGTTGCGTAAACGAGAAAACGCACCCGATTTGAAAGTCCTCCTAACTATTGGAGAAATGCTCAACGCGCCTGTAGTTGAGGAGTTTGGAGGAGACAATGACAGACCTAGCATGCTTTGGGCAATGTACGGTCCAACTGAAGCTACAATCCACTGGTAAGTCGTCGAAAGTAAGACGAAAGCTTTAGTTCTAACAAGATATCAGTACTCTCCAAACCGCGTTTTTATCTGATTCTTCAACGGGAAATATTGGTGTGCCACTCGACACAGTCTCATGTTTCATCATTGAAATTCCTGAATCAGATAGTGAACAGCCTGGGTTGAAAATTCTTCCCCAAGGAGAGATTGGAGAACTAGCAGTGGGCGGCTATCAGCTTGCAAATGGCTACGTCAATCGGCCTGAGCAAACAGCCTCGGTCTTTGTCGATTCTCCATTTGGTCGCATTTACCGCACTGGTGATAAAGCTCGTCTGCTCCCAAACGGAAAGCTTGAATGCTTTGGTCGTCTATCAGATGGACAGGTTAAACTTCGAGGTCAGCGTTTGGAATTAGGAGAAGTAGAACAAGCAGTTCTCCGAACCTCAGGATGTCACAGTGCCGTGGCAGCAGTGGTGAAATCTATCCTGGTGGTGTTCTGCGCTATTGATGTGGGAGTCACTGAAGATGCTATTCTGAAGAATTGTGGGGACTGGCTCCCGCAGTATATGGTGCCTGGAGAAATAGTCCTTATGTCGGAGTTCCCAAGACTATCAAGCGGCAAAGTTGACAGAAAAAGACTAAAGGCAGAGCACGAACAACGTAAGGCAGACATGGCAGAAGATGCTTTGGACTCTGAACCGACGGATGGAATCGAGTCGGAAGTCTTGGACATTGTGTCCCAAGTCATGGATTTCAAAGCCAATAAGTTCATGACACTCGCCTCTGCTGGAATGGACTCTCTCAAGGCAATCAAGCTTGCTTCAATGCTTCGAAAATTGGGCTTTCACCTGGATTCAGCAGCTATTCTTGAAATGAAAACCATTTCCGAAATCATCTTCGCCGCTCGAAATCAAGACCACATTCAAGATGACAACCCTCAGTCGATGTCGGCAAGTCTATCCATAGACCGTTGCACTCTTTTACAAAAGGATGCTTTTCTAGCTGAGATTAGCGACTTGATCGAGGATGTAATACCATGCACTCCCCTACAAGCGGCTATGTTGGCAGAGACAACTCAAAGTCCAAGTGCTTACTGCAACGAGCTTGCGCTCAACGTCCCTTTGGATTACACAACAGACCAGATTTTGGAAGCTTTCAGAGAGCTGGCACGGCACAATGCAATCCTACGTGGGGCTTTTGCCACTGTGGATGGCAAATTCATGATGCTTTATCTCAAAGAACTTCGAGCTGAGCAAATTAAGGTCGTGGATCAGTTCGAAACAGACTTCTTCCTCTCGTCACCTCAGGAATTTCTTTCTCCTCTAAAACTTCAAATTCATAGAACCTCCACATTTGACCAGACTCGGGTGATTTTACAGCTGCATCACGCTTTATACGATGGTTGGTCAATGGATATCCTCCTCTCTGATTGGACCAAACTGCTTTTGAGAAAGCCAGTATCACAGCATCCATCATTTCGAGAGCTTGTCGGATACTACCATCAGGAACCAACCAATGATGCGGCGCGAGTTTTTTGGACAGAGTATCTTGTTGGCTGGAACCGAGCTCCGCTACCCAAATTGCATGATAAGGTCACACACTCAAGCCGAACCTTGTCAACCCGGAGGCTGTTGTCTCTCCCCCGGAGTAGAGTCGACGACGAGAGTCAGAGACTTGGTTGTAGCTCTCAGGTTTTATTCCAAGCATCATTGGCTTTACTGTGGTCAGGTATCACGGGAGCGCGCGACATCACAATTGGCTCAGTGACTTCTGGGAGAACCATCCCTGTTGTGGATATTGAGCATGTCGTTGGACCTTGCATCGCCTCCCTGCCTCTCCGAGCTGATCTTGATACAATGTCTGTCAACCTGGACTTATTCAACAGCATTCATTCTAGCAATAGGAAGACCATGCAGCATTGCACAATCTCTCTGTCGGAGATCAAAAAGTTGGTCGGCCTACAGCCTGGCGAAAGTCTTTATGACGCGCTTTTTGTGTACCAAGAATCCCTCACTAGCTCCGAGCGCAGAAATAACTTGGTTCAAGAGATCAGCCACTTGGATCGCTTGGAAACGCCAATTCTGTTTGAAGTCGAGCCAACAGAGAGCGGATTTGCCCTCCAAGTTACTTATCAAGAAGCATTCATGTCATCAACAACAGTGGAGTTGATGATGAATCAGTTCGAATCGCTAGCCCTGTCGATTCTGAAAGACACCTCCAAAGAGATCAAATGGACGTTGCGGGACACCAAGTGTTCCCCCTCTATTGATAACTTGACTCCCACTCTGTCCCAACGAATTCCTGACTTGGCCCGGTACTTTGAGAGTATAGCCAGCAACAACCCAGATCTAGATGCCCTGCTTTTTGCTAATTCCCTTGAACCTGGGTTCCAGACCAAATGGTCGTTTCAGGAACTCAATGCTGTCGCAAACCAGGTCGCGTGGTACTTGCAAAGCTACGGTGTCAAAGCTGGCCAACTGGTAGCCATTGTGATGGAGAAGTCACCTATCTTGTACGCATCGATTCTGGGTATCATCAAGAGCGGCTGTGGATATCTTCCAATCCTCCCATCAACTCCTCTTGCTCGCACTCACGACATCCTGGTGCAGGCCAAGATTAAGCACTGTCTGGTAGACAAGGCGGCTTTCGGCCAGCTCGCGCCCATATCAGGCTTATCCACAATAACCGTTGATATTAACTCTCTCTCGAATTTCTCCACGGCCAATTTGGAGGCTCCTGTTGATGGATCCAGACTTGCGTACGTTATATATACCTCAGGCACGACAGGAGAACCGAAAGGCGTCGCTATTCAGCAACAGAGTATTGTAGCGAATATCGTGCACCTCGAGACAGTATACCCAAAATCTTTCATGTCCCAGGGCCGTCTTCTGCAAGCCTGTTCGCAAGCATTTGATGTATCTGTTTTTGAGATATTCTACACATGGTGTGCAGGTATGTGTCTTTGCGCGGGCACAAATGATACGATCTTGGAAGATATTGAGCGTTCCATACGCGATCTTAACATCACGCATCTCAGCATGACACCGACTGTGGCTTCTCTGGTTAACCCTTCCAATACTCCTGGCGTTGAGTTTCTTGTTACTGCTGGTGAGCCTATGACACAACCTGTGCAAGAGAAATGGCAGCGCCAGCTTTGGCAGGGCTACGGCCCTTCAGAAACCACCAACATTTGTACAGTCAAGAAGATGGCGGCAGGTGATCACATTGAGCATCTCGGACGTGTGTTCTCCAATACATCTGTCGTGGTTCTTTTCCCAGATAGTGTTGATACTGCACCTCTCAATTGGGTCGGAGAGTTCTGCTTTGGGGGTGCGCAGGTTGCTCAATGTTATCTCAATATGCCAGAGCTTACAACGCAAAAGTTCATTCAACATCCCCAGTATGGCAGGCTTTACAGATCTGGAGATATGGGCCGAATGCTTCCTGACGGATCCCTGCTAATTTTGGGCCGCATTGACGACCAAGTCAAGCTGAGAGGCCTGCGAATTGAGACAGGCGAGATCAACAGTACCGTCACTTCAACCGGCCTCGCATCCTCGGCTGCTACGTTATTGGTGCAACGGGACGAAACCTCCCCCAAGCAATTGGCACTGTTCTTCGTTCCACGCCATGGTTCCTCGGCGTTCCACGCTTTGGAGATTGATGTTGAGACGCAACAGTCCCTCACGGCACACCTACGGTCACGTCTCCCCACTTACATGGTACCATCTTACTTAATCCCTATCTCTTGTGTACCCCTTACCTCCAGCGGAAAAATAGACAAAGGCCGACTTCGCTCGTGCTTTGATGCGCTGGACCATACGTATCTTGAGGCCGCCTCGAAAGCATCTCCAGATGTCCAAGATGAAGGTGACTGGGGCCAGCTAGACTTGGCCATTGCCGAGGCTATCGTGGAGTCGGCAAAGGTGTCTAGAGATGACTTTGGACGGTGGACGCCTCTCACGTTACTTGGCGTAGACTCGATTTCTGCAATTGACTTTGCTCGTGTCCTTGGCTCAAAGCTAGGGACTCGAGTTGCAGTATCAGATATCCTACGTAACCCAACTGTTGCACAGCTGGCACAATGTCTGGGCGACAAAACCCTACCTCAGGAACATGGTATTGCCGACACTGCCGAAGACTTCTTTCCAATTGCTTTCGTGGAGAACATGAAGCAAAGATTTGCAAAGGAAGCCAAGGACATCAAAGAGATATTGCCTTGCACACCGTTACAGGAGGCCATGCTTTCTCGCGGCCAAAGCGGCTATTACAATAAGGTGCTTCTACGCCTGAAAGCAGATTCCGAATCTATGAAGTCCTATTGGAAAACAATGACCGAGAGACATGATATTCTGCGGACATGTTTTGCTACCACGACAAACTCTCAACGTGCAATTGCCCAGATTGTCCTCAGCGAGTGGGTAATCCCGTGGAGAACATTTGATGTGAATGAGCTATCATTTGATGGAGCAATTGAAGAACATCTGGGGACTCTCCCTGACCCAGTTGACGCGAGAACTCCACCAGTATCTCTGGCACTGCTGCGGTATCGAGGGTCGGAGTTCCTGTCATTCATTTGTCACCATGCACTCTACGATGGCGTAGCGATGGAACGGCTCTTGAAGGAAGTTGAAGCTCTTGCTGGCGGTAAGGATCTGCCTGCACCGGTGTCCTATAGCCAGTTCCTGAGAACTTCCACCAAGTTGCCAGGCGATACCGAACAATTCTGGCAGCAACACTTTCAAGGTTACCGGCCCTCAACGCTTTTCTCTCAGACAGCTACGAGTGAAATGGACCAGAGTACCTGCACCACATCCTTGGATCTTCCACTCACCGACATACAAACACGCCTGCGGGACCTCGGGACCACATTGCTTTCGATTTGTCAAACAAGCTGGGCTACTGTACTTGCAATGGCATATCGACGTCCTGACGTCTGTTTCGGAAATGTCGTCAACGGTCGAACCCTTGATATAGAAGGCCTTGATAGACTTGTGGCCCCTTGCTTCAATACAATCCCTGTCCGAGTCAACTTCCCGGCAAATTCAAGCCATATAGACATGGTGAAGCAATTGCAAAAAATGAACACAGAGCTGCTCGCATATCAATTCACTCCTCTGCGGCTGATCCAGCGAACCATCAACCGCACAGGAAAACATGTCTTTGACACCCTGCTACTGCTACAAAAGCCATTGCAGGATATAGACAAGAACGTCTGGACCCTCGAGGGCGATTCTGGTGATATGGATATTCCTCTGGTATGCGAAGTTGTTCCATGCCCAGGCTTGAACTCTCTTGTCATCAATCTTCACCGAGACATGAGCATAGTGACCGAGGAGATTGCCACGGCTTTGGCTGATGTGTTCAAGCTCACCATGCGAGCCATCCTGTCGGCCCCACATGCCACTTTAATAACTGAAGCTGATCTTCCTGACACCTTGCGATCAGTGTTCCGACAACTTGAACCTCGGCATGAAAAGCGCGACAGTGAGGCGCCCTTGTCTACCAAGAAGGAGCAATGGAGTGAGCTCGAATTGCAAGTTCGACAGGTTCTTTCTACGCTTTCTGGAGTGGCTGATCATCAAATATGTCGCCGCACGACCATCTTCCAACTAGGTCTTGACAGCATCAACGCCGTGCAAGTGGCTTCGATTCTACGTCAACATGGCTTTGCCATTTCGGCTTCTGACGTGATCGAGTGCCCGAGCTGCTCCAAGATAGCGGCCAAGCTATTAGAGAATCCTTCAAGAATAGAGTGTGAAGACGTGCGTAAGTATGATTTTGACCAATTCTCAGGCCAGGTCTCCAAGAACATTATCGATCGGTTACCCAACACAGCCAAGGTTGAAGCAATCCTCCCTTGTACACCTGTGCAATCTGCTATGCTGGCATCCTTTATTCAGTCTGGAGGCGATCATTATCTCAACGCAGTGAGCTACATTCTTACGGAAGACATCTCGTTACAAAGCCTGGAGGAAGCCTGGACATTGCTTCATGATCGACATCCTATGTTGAGGACTGGATTCATGCCTGTGAACCACTCTGATACCTCGTTCGCCATGGTTAGATATACGCCACGCTCAGTGGAAACGCCCCTCAAAGTGTTGCATCTTGAAGGAACCGCTACAACCAACCTCTCGCAATTGAAGGCAGAAACTTGTGCCAGCATGCTCTCTTCATTGCATCAATCTCCTTGGGCTGTAGTCCTAACACAAAACTCAAAGGAAACCAGCATGAACCTCATCGCTCACCATGCTCTCTATGATGCGCCTACACTCCACCTGATGCTGGACGACCTTTCCCAGCTCCTAAAGGGCAAGGAACTATCTCCTGTTCCGAGGATTGAGCCTGCAGTGGCTGCCATCCTGGGCAACTCATTAAACGGCCAATCCTCTGAGCGGGAATTCTGGGAAGCCAAAGCTACTAGAACTGTTGTGAACAAGATACCTACAATGACGCCGTTGCGAGTCGAAGAGAGACGTGTGTTGGTTGATGCAACTATGTCATCATTGCCATTCACAAAACTCAGACAAGCGACCCAGGCTTCAAATATCACGATCCAGGCTGTCATTCAGGCGGCATGGACCAGAGTGTTAGCCTCATATCTGGGCGAAAACTCTGTGGTTTTCGGCGTTGCACTATCTGGTAGAATCGCCGATGAGACAAAAGATGCTGCGTTTCCTTGTCTCAACACAGTTCCGATTGTGGCAACCAACGTTGCTTCCAATGCTGATCTGGTCAACTATATGATGGAGTATAACCGTGATCTCCATAAGCATCAATTCTCACCACTGAGTCAAGTGCAGAAGTGGCTGGGCCATCCAGCTAGGTCCATCTTTGATACTCTCGTCGCCTACCAAAAGTTGCCCGACACTGGATCTTCGTCTACGCCGTGGAGGCTGGTCAGTGACGAGGCAAAAATAGAGTATCCAGTCTCATTGGAGATTGAGCCTTCGGAGCAGGACCAGCTTCGTTTATGCATTACTTACTACAGCGACATTCTTCCACAAGAGCAAGCACGGCTCATGATGAAGCAATTCGATGCCTCGCTAAGCCATATCGCTTGCAACGTTGCTGGAACCGAAGATGATGCATGGCAGCATTCTCCAGCCCTGTATTCTGTCCTCCCTGCATCTGCACCAATCCTGGACGCCCCTGTGCAGTTGCTACATCAATTTGTCGAATTGGGAGCAACCGCTCACCCAGAAAAAATCGCACTCGAGTTTGTATCAGCTTTTGATGGAGACACGTGTATTAAACAACAATGGACTTACCACCAACTTGACTGTATGGGAAATAAAGTAGCAAACATGCTCCATGGCAAGGCCAGCCCCAGTAGCATTATCGCGATCCATTTCGATAAGTGCCCGGAAGCATACTTTTCTATCCTGGGCATTCTCAAAGCCGGATGCTCATTTGTTGCTCTTGATCCCACGGCGCCAAAAGCGAGAAAAGAGTTCATCATCCAAGATTCCAAGGCCCCTTGTATACTCACAAGAGGGGCAAGGGACCTCGACTTTGAAACAGAAAGTATCATCATTGAAGTAGAGACGGAGACTCTACAAGCCATGAGTGAAGAGCAGCTCGTTTTCCAACCAAAAATTGTTCCTGCGGATACATGTTATTGTCTCTACACATCTGGAACCACAGGAACGCCAAAGGGCTGTGAAATCACCCACGACAATGCCGTTCAAGCAATGATGGCTTTCCAGGACCTTTTCCGGGGCCATTGGGAAGATGACTCACGATGGCTTCAATTTGCAGCCCTGCACTTTGATGTTTCCGTCCTTGAGCAGTACTGGAGCTGGTCTGTGGGCATGGCTGTTGTCGCTGCCCCCAAAGACCTCATTCTGGATGACTTGACGGCGGCTATTAACAAACTTGGCATCACGCACATTGACTTAACACCGAGCCTTGCACGGCTGACGCACCCCGACGAAGTTCCAGGTCTTTGCCGTGGTGTGTTTATCACTGGTGGCGAACAGCTCAAACAGGAGATTCTAGATGCCTGGGGCCCCAAAGCTGTGATTTACAACGCCTATGGCCCAACCGAGGCCACCATCGGTGTCACCATGTTCCAGCGCGTACCCATCAATGGCCGGCCTAGTAACATCGGAAAGCAGTTCCTCAATGTCGGCTCATTCGTGTTCAAACAGAACACAAATGTACCAGTCCTCCGCGGCGGCGTTGGCGAGCTGTGCGTATCAGGCAAGTTGGTTGGAAAAGGCTACCTCAACCGACCTGAGCTTACAGAAGAACGATTTCCAACTCTTGCGGATTTCGGCGAAAGGGTATACAGGACTGGAGATCTTGTTCGTGTGCTGCATGATGGTTGCTTCGACTTTCTCGGCCGAGCTGATGACCAAGTTAAGTTGCGTGGGCAACGCCTTGAGATCGCTGAGATCAACCATGCCATCCGCACTGATGTTGCTGATATCCAGGATGCTGCTACCATTGTCGCTCGACATGGAACCAGTGGTAAGGATGTATTGGTAACGTTTGTTGTCGGTCACCACTCAACTAAAAGGCCGCTTCAAATTCTCCAAGATGGAGAGGGCTTGGGCGCCCAGGCGAAAGAGGCTTGTCGCGCCAAACTCCCAGGATACATGGTACCGACATACATCTTCTCTCTTCCATTCATTCCGCTTTCCTCAAACAACAAGGCTGAGATCAAGGATCTGAAGAGGTTGTTCAATGACTTATCTCCACAGAAACTCATGGAGCTCTCGCAGGCCACAACTGCTCCTGTGTCCCAAGGAGCCCGGCGAATGATGAGCATGTTGCTCGATACGGTTGCAGAGTTCAGCAATGTCAGCAAAAGCGATCTCTCTTCATCAACGAGCATTTTTGATGTTGGCGTCGACTCAATTACTGCCCTTAGACTTTCCTCGCTCCTTAAATCTCGGGGCTTCACAACAGCCTCCCCTACGCTCTTGCTCAAGAATCCCGTCATTGGCGATCTTGCCAACACACTGGCCAAAAAAACCTCTGCTCCCCGAGAGAATCTTGTTCGAGACGTCAAGCAGTCTATCCAGGCATATGGTCATCGACACCGTGGCATGGTTTGTCGCAGTCTCAACGTCAAACCGGCCGATATTGATTACATTGCACCATGTTCGCCGTTGCAGCAGGGGATCATTTCGCGATCCCTGACTAGCATTGAGCCTGGTGCTTACTTCAATACCTTTGAGCTGAGGCTTCACCAGACTACGTCAAAAGAGAGACTGTGTCAAGCCTGGAGTGACTTGGTGCAATCAGAAGGCATTCTCAGGAGTGTCTTCGTGCCCACCACAGATGGGTTCTTACAAGTTGCCTTGCGCAATCCATCTATGTCCTTCAGTGAACATACTCTTGAAAAGGATGCACTGGTAGATGAATATCTTGCAGAGCAAAAGAAGCGCTGGATACAGCAGAACGAATCTCTCGTTACGCAGCCTTTATTACTGACGTATGTGGAGACACCAACGTCCAGACTGCTTGTTATTCATATCTTCCACGCTCTGTACGACGGAAACAGCTTTGACCTCATGATGCATCGAGTCGCTGCGAACTATGCTGGAATTAAAACAGACCATGGCCCGTCATTTCTCGACGCCCTCAGCCACGGTCCTTTGGCCAGGCACGACTTTTGCAGGCAGTTCTGGGAAGAGTCTTTGAAAGGATGGTCACGAGCCCCAATTATGCAACTTGGCAATGGCTTGTCTGAGCCGTCTGCCATTGCTGTTCGCGAGACACCAGTCGCAAATCTGGAGATGATCCGTTCTTCCCAAAATGTTACGCTCCAGGCCGTCGTTATGGCATTATGGACTTCAGTATTGCGAAATTTCGTCCCAAATCAGCCTACCATTGGCGTCGTGGTATCCGGAAGAGCCATTGACCTCCTTGGAGTTGAGAATACTGTTGGTCCACTCTTCAACACAGTCCCATTCTATTGCACTCCCCTTCAGCACGAGAACTGGGCAGCTCTTGTCCGACGTTGCCACGAGTTCAACGCATCGGTCCTTGAGTTCCAGCACGTTCCCCTGAGAGATATTCAAAAATGGTGTTCCAATGGTAAGGCGTTGTTTGACAACCTCTTCACTTATCAAATTGAGGCGGCTTCTGAGGGGCTTGATCTACCATTTGATGTTGCGGATGGTCACGCTGACCCCGATTATCCGCTCGCATTTGAGGCTGTCTATACACAGACAGGCAAACTTCGACTTGCTCTTGTAGCACAAAGGCAAGTAGCATCTTCATCAATATTGGAGGGCATCCTCGATGAGTTTGAACGGCGTGCAGACTTGGTAGCACAGTCATCAGAAAGTGAAGTGCCTGTCCCCGAGACCAGTCAACCGGACACTGAAGGATTCTACAATCAACCTAGACCAACACATACGCAGAAGAGCAACTTCGAATGGAGCAACGAGGCTCAAATTATCCAGAATGAAATGGCTCTGATAGCTAATGCTGCTCCTGCCGATATTACTGAGACGGTCTCCATCCTGGAACTCGGCCTCGACAGCATCGATGTGACCAAACTCGCAGCTAAGCTTAAGAAGAAGAACATCAACCTGGCGGCTTCACGCATCATGCGTTACCAGACAATTGCCAACATGATGACTGAGCTGAATGAAACTTCTCCTAAGTCTTCGGGTGTCGCCGAGGAAAATTCTCTGCACATTGTTCAAGATAAGTTGCGCGAACATCTTGCAGCTTCGGGGATGAAAATGGACAATGTGGAGTCAGTTTTTCCACCCACCCATCTCCAAGAGTCAATGATGGCTGGAATGCTTCAGTCTGACTACAGATCTTACTTCAACCACGATATCCTTCAAGTGTCTGAGCACGTAGACACCCCAAAGCTTATCGAGGCGTGGAAAGAACTTATTTGCCGTATCCCAGTCTTGAGGACAGGGTTTATCGAGGTTGATAGGGAAGATTTGGCAACGACATACTGTCAAGTTGTATTCAAGCCGTGTGATATTGACATTGAGGTCGTGGCGATCGAGGACCTTAACGACCTACATCACTTTACGGCATCCGCAATCACGATGGCCAAGAGAGGAAAAGGTGAGAAGCATTTGTTCCAAATAAGGCTGGCGAGGATAGGGTCACAAACATACATGGTTCTTTCGATGGCTCATGCTCTTTACGATGGATGGTCCTTGAATTTGCTTTTTCAGAAACTCCAGGCCCTCTACGAAGGAAGGTCAATTACCCAACCTCCTATGGAACCGTTCCTCACCAGAGTACTGAACTCTGGAAGCCGTGACGCTCAAATATTTTGGACGCAGTATTTAGAGGATGCCTCGCCTACACTTATTCCCGCACAGGAAACAAGACCGTCCGCAAGCGCAAATAAGCTCCAAAGATTTGAAGCGGTATCAAGGAATGACCTTTTGGAGATCGAATCAGTCTGCAGGAAGCTTTCTATTAGCCTTCAGGTGCTCTGTCAAGCTTGTTGGGCCATCGCACTGGCTCGTCAAACAAGAAGTCTTGATGTAACGTTTGGCACCGTCTTGTCAGGAAGGGATTTTCAGGGAGCTGACAATCTCGCGTTCCCGACAATGAACACAGTTGCCCTGAGGTGTATCCTACACGGTTCCCCGTCCGAATTTCTTCATTATTTGGAGGGGAACATGAATGACATTCGAGAATACCAACATTACCCGCTCCGCAAAGCCCAGATGACTTCGAAGGCTGGCAGCCAAGGCTTGTTCAACACTCTGTTCATACTTCAGAAATCACCAGCATCCGATGAACCATCAGACCGTACTCTATTGACCTCGATCGAAGGGTCGTCGGCTACTGAGTATCCTATTTGCGTGGAAGCCGAAGCCATCTCCAATACTCTGGTTTGGAGACTTGCGTACCAGCCCGAATACAGCTGGGAAGGTGCTCCTGGAAGCATCGTAGAAACATTGGACTGTGTGATGGAGTTTTTGATAAAGCCGAGTTCATCCGATATTCTGTCCTTTGCAGAACGTGGTGTATCCATTTGCGGAATGCCCCCGATTGCTCTGGAAGATAGCGACACATCTGATCTCCTTTCTTCACCTACCCTTTCGGTGGAAGAAACTCTGGACTGGAACGAAACTGAAGCGGAAATTCGAGATGTACTTCACCAAGTTTCTAATGTCCCAATCTCGTCCATCAAGGTATCAGACAATCTCTACCACCTTGGACTTGATTCAATTAGTGCAATCAAGGTTTCGTCCCTTCTGCGGAAGACGGGAATCAATCTTCGACCGCAAGATCTTGTTCAAGCCTCAAGTATCTCAGAAATGGCCCGCCAAGCAGTAGATAAACATACAAACCCCTCTCCAGGTCTGGAGACCGCTAACAACTGGGCACTAACTGAAGGCATCAACGTGGATGAACTTCTCACAGCCAATGGCATCTCAAAAGATCGCGCAGAAGTACTTCCTGCGCTTCCAATGCAGGTTTACATGTTGAGTGTATGGCAAAAAACAGAGGGTTCATTGTTTTTCCCCGAGTTTCATTGTCGGATCAAGACTTCGTCCGGTTCAAAATACATCCAGGAAGCTTGGGATAAGCTTGTATCCGAGTCACCCCTCTTGCGGACCTGTTTTATTGCAACCAAGTCTTCGACTGTACCTTTCGTTCAGGTCATCCTCCAGTACCACCAAGTTCCCCTTCTCGGATCGCAGTCAGAAGATGAACCAAGCAACTTCACTCGACCGTTGGTCACGGCACGTATTGCCCAACAGGATGATCAAACGTGGCTCTTGAGACTACGAATCCATCACGCCCTGTACGATGGAATTAGTCTTCCAGCACTGTTGCGGCGATTCTCCGAGCTTTTGGATGGTGCCACTGCTATTGATGATAATGGTCTTGCGCAATGGAGATATTTTACGACTCGGCACATGGCGGCTCATGATGCTAGACAGGGATTTTGGACTACATACTTGAAGGACTCACCTTCTGCGACCATCCACACCGAGTCGCAAAATGAAGTCAAGGAAAGGACGTCACACTTCGACAGGTCCGCAATCCCAGACATTAGCCAAATCCAACAACTAGCCACTCAGTGTGGTGTTTCTCTTCAGGCATTGTTCCTTGCGGCATACGCCAGAGTTCTAGCCATACAGAGTAATGTTTTCGGAGCCGGATCAGTTGTGTTTGGTATTTATCTTGCTAACCGAGCCGCCAACCTCAATGTTGCTCATACCTATCCGACCCTGAACATTGTTCCCTTGAAAGTTGACTCACCTGCTAGTCGACCTTTGACTGCCGTCGCGGAAACCATTCAGAGAGATATTCATCAAATCACCTCCAAAGGGAGATCGGACGTCGGCCTTTGGGAGATCGCCCAATGGACGGGTATCCAACTAACTTCCGTCGTGAACTTTCTGAGTCTTCCCAACGATAAGGATGCAGTCGAGCATTCGGTTGAAGTGTTCTCCTCAGAGGATGATGGTAGCACTGGTGGTGGCCGAGCGCCCGGTCTCTTCCAGGCAGCTATCCAAGAGAATCTCGTCGCAAATTATTTCCCGGTGAGTCACAAAGCCTTTCCTTTCAGGTAATTATTGCTGACGTTTGGCTGCTACAGATGGCGATTGACATTGAGGCTTCCATTAGTGGCGGAAAACTTGGCATTGGCGTTTTCGGCTCACAGAAACAGATTTCGCAGGATCAGGCTTCCCTTTTGGCCTCTAGCATCGTAGGGGTACTGGATGAACTGACAACCTGATGATTATCTGCCACCCTTGTTTAGCATCTGGCGTTTGGAGGCTCGAGGTTATAGACCAGGAGTGTTCAGTAGGAGTTCATTATTGGTTATGCAAATAAATAGCAATGCTTTCTGTATAATGTCAATTCGTGTGTGGACTACCCAACTCCTTGGTAATACATCGTACCGACTTTCCTTGTGAATGTTGCAAATATCCTAAGTATCGCCCGGCGACCGATATGCTATGATGGGAATGAAAAGTAGAAGCCGAGACAGACATAAAAAAGGAACCTCATAACAAGCTGCGTAGTTATACTGAGTACCCCAGCATCGATCTGTCTGGGAACAGGATAATGTTGGCTAAGCGTACAACCTCGGCCTCAGCTCGAGAAATAGACGATGAGCTTGCGAGACTTTTGGTTTCTCCATCGCCATCCATTTCAACATCCTCCTCGCCCTTGAGCTTTGGCCTATCACATGGTGGTGTTCCAGAGCGAGTACCGGCAACCTCCCATGGCGCAAGACCCATAGCCTGCAGTGAAGCAGGACCTCCAACCTCAGCGATTTCTTTTTCGCCTGGTCGTGTTTGAGCATCTTCCTCGATTATACCCCTACCGGTAGAATCGAAGTCTGGACCAGGATGGCCTCTTTGGAACGCCTTCCTTTGCCGCGCGAGATAGAGTGCATTTGTTTGAGTGAGCGGCGCTGCTGGAACATATACAAGCATACTAACCTCGCTGTTGCTACCACTGGGCGTTTTGAGGCCATAATTATTGCTAGAAAGATGATAAGGAAGGTCAGGATGCCAGAGTATGTAGTCGCCAGGTTGTAATGTGGGCAACGTAATCATGCTGTCCCTCAAGTGCAGGTGAGGGTGCCAGGTTTCAGTGATTCTCTGGGCATGTCCTGGAACAGCTCCATGGATAATAGAATCTGGCTCTTGCTGTAACTTCCAGTTATCAGGAGCAAGGTATGCCTCCCATTCAGGCCCGCTGCGATTTTCTGGAGGAGAGTTCTTGGTTGTGAAGAAAGGGCGAAGAAGATAATAGGCTGTCGCAAGCTTTGGCGAAGGCAGTAAACGAACCATGCCGGGCTCAACCGTAGAGAGCGCCAAAATCCCCTGGAACATGCGGAAGATGGTGCATGCGCCATAGCCATTGTAAAGGTCAGTCGTGACAGACGTACGACTGGTGCATTTCCAAGGATCATATTCTTCCCAGTGACCGTGAAATATGTGATTGTAAGTCCCTGCGTGTTGGTAACCATCGGGTTCCCAGCGTTCCAAAGACCCATTGTCGACCTGGGCAGTAATTCCTGCAGAGGATTGCAAAGCTTGGATCCAGTCGTCGGCAGATTGTGGCGGTTCAAGTGGTGGCACGTTTAAACCGTCAGACTGGCTCTCCCCGTTCCCGTGTACCCGTATACGATCGACGTAAGTAATAGGAAGTCGTGTAACGAGCTGATCGTCCGGACTGGTCTCCCATAGGCTCATCATGAAGCGCTGTGCGCTTAGAACATTGGGATGCGCTCTCGAACGGACCTGAGCTGGAGTCCAGAAGAAGTCGAAACACGCCGGGTCATGCTGGAGTGCCTTTATATGACGCTTGCTGTCCAAATAATCGACCGTCTCACGGACAGCAGTATCAGTGTCTGTCCTGGGGACCACCTTGCGTATAACTCCAACACCGTAGCGCCTCAGATCGTGTCCAAAGCGGGTAGTTTGAACAGAGTCATCAAGATCGCCAAACTCGATTGAAGGGATTAAGTGAGCGCCAAGATCCTCGATATGACTAACCTCTTTACGAAGCGCAGTGATGAGGCGGGCCCAGCTGGCTTCAAGTTCAGCCTCGTGGCCGCGGATGAGGTTGCGCTTTATACGAGCAAAGCGTGAGGGCAGCGCAATTGGTTCTGGACCCCAAAACGAGAGCACAGGAGGGTCTTTATCAACGCCAGAGTTACTGACAGTTGGTGCAGATCCATTGGTTTGTGAGTTTGGCGGCAAAGGTGACATGTCTTTCGGGGTGGACTTTAGCGACGGCATAGCTGTCGTTGCCGTGGTTGACTGACTCGCAACCATTGTCGCAGCCGAAGTCGCAGCCAATGCGGCAGTGATTCTAGCCTCGTAGGATAATCTGGCACTCTCTGCGGCAGCGACGCCTACGAGCGACGTAGTTATCGGTGCTGAAAGCGAGGTACGATGCCGAGACTTGATAACGCGGCCACTTTGTGTGAAATCCAAGTTGTTGTTGTTGTGGTGGGTGGTGTTGGTCTTGGTGTTGTAGTACGCTGGGGACGGGGATGCGCCTGAGCTGGAGGGGTTTGAACGAACAAGGCGGGAGCGGGAAAGCGTACTTCTGACCTGTTGGCCTGCCGCATCAGCGCCTTTTCTAGGCGGCAGGTGCACCCCTTCAGGCTCTCCTTCCCTTACTCCTCCGCCTCCGCCTTCTGCTGTAACCTCCTCGGTCTCTGCTGCCGCTCCTGCGGTTGCAGCGTCCCATTGTTCCTGGGCTTCCCTTAAACTCTTCTGTTGTTTTGCTTCGCGTGCATCTTTTTTCTTGATCTCGACGCTGTTTATATCCCCTTCGTGGGCCATATAACCATCAAACGGTCTTCCGTACATGGCTCCTCCGAGACCAATAGGTGTAAGACTGTCCCCTAGTACTTGTTGTCCTGCTACGGCCGCCGCTGCCGCTACCCCAATCGCAGATGCCAACCCTTGAGCATGATCCAGCAGGGGCGCCCCAACCACAACCTCTTCATCGCACGGTGTTAGTAGATCGATCGATGGTGTAGCCATTCTTTCCCCCTCAAATGTGTCGCGTCCTTGAGCGGTTTGACGTGTAGATGCTGACAGTTGTCTTGTTGCTCGATAGGTTTACGTTCGTTCTTTGTCAATGATTAATGATGAGAAGAAGAGGAAGAAGAAGAAGAAGAAAACTCTTTGCAGCCTGCAAGTCACAGCCATATGTATTCAACAGTGCGTGGAAACAACTCGTGCATCAGATTGCAAAGGCGAGAGAGCGAAGCAAACAACTGTTCCTGTACTGCTTGCAGTGGTTCCTCTATAAAGCTCACTTGAAACGCCTAGACCCGTCCGATCAATACCAACTTTAGCAGACGGCTGACCGGACCGGGGCTCTGATAAGACCATCTCATCTGTCTCCCCAGAAGATATTCTGTCGATATCCCTATGGAGGAGTAGATGAACCTAGACCGAGCGGCCTTAAACGGCTGGCATCAATGGATCTCGAAGCACGTTTCGGCCCTGTCATCCGTCGAACAACCCGCTCCATCCTTATCGCCCCGTCCCGAAACCCCGGCAGCACCCCACACCTTTCCTTTTGAAGTAGCTGATGGATGCACGGCTCTACGGCCCATAAGCCGCCGAACTCCAAGCACTCGCGGCGAGGGCAGGTCAGAGGATGGATCGCTTGCACAGAGGGCCGATAAATGGCCACATGAGACTCGAAGGAATGGGCAGCTTACGTAGCATCGCACAGTTATTTACCATCTGGCCTCTTGCCACAAGCACAAAGACCTCGGAAACCCCGATTGGCGCTGTATCATCTCTCGACCCAGACCCTATATCGCATTGCTTTCAATCTAAAAGCAAACATCTACATTCCCGACCGTTGAGCTTCTTTCGAGGCTTGTCGAGCTCCACGTTCAGGCAAACCCAATGATGGACAGGTGTCGGCCGGCCCGCTGTCCCTAATTGAGCCGCCGCGGCAAAATCTTTGCGTGACGAAGAATAGCCGCGTCGGACAAACACAAACCGACACTAGACGGCAAGTCGGGCCCAAGACCACCGAGCGTTACTTGACTTTCGATAAACTTGTGTTTTCAAACTAACTACCTATGTAAAACTTGCTGCGGGAACCCAAACATTCGCTAATCATATAATCATACAAAGGACTATCACAAATATGCAACAAAATACCCAGGTAGTATTTACAGTCGGGAGTGCTTGGGCTTCCAGCCCTCCTCCGCAGCGATCAGCTCGGCAGCTCGCTCGCCAATAGCGAGCACAGTTACCATAGGGTTGATGGTAGGCATCTCAGGGAAGACACCAGCGTCAACGATACGGAGCTTGTTGATACCACGAACCTTCAGCTCAGGGTTGACGACAGCCATCTCATCTCGCTCGATATCGCCCATCTTAGTGGTACCAGCAGGGTGGTAGACAGTGTGGGCAACACGACGAGCATACTCGCTAATTTCCTCGTCGGTCTGAACCTTGGGACCTGGCGCCACTTCCCCCTTGAGCCAGTCCTTGAAGGGGCTCTGCTGAGCAATCTTACGAGCCGCCTTGATACCATGGACCAGAGTAGCGGCGTCATAACCTTCAGGATCTGTGAAATAACGGAAATCAAGAGCAGGCTTGACATTTGGATCGGCCGACGTCAGGTAAATGCGGCCACGGGATCGGGGACGAGGGATGTTGGGGGTCATGCAGAAAGCATATCCATCCTTGATAATGGGATATCCGAGTCGCTCTGTGTTGAGATGGAATGGGATCTGGTAACAGTGCATCATGACATCAGCAGCGTCACCATCGTTACCAGCAGCGTTTGTGGGCTCGCGTCGGAGAAAGATACCGGCGTCAGAGTCCATGGTGGTCTGGTTAGCAGGCACAGGCTTGTTGAGCTCCCACATGATGATGGTCTCAGGGTGATCCAGGAGGTTCTCGCCTACACCTGGAATATCCTTGACGACGGGGATCTTAAGCTCTTCTAGCTGTGCCTTAGGGCCGATACCAGAGTGGAGGAGGAGGCGGGGGGTATCTACGGCACCGGCGGCCAAGATGGTTTCCTTACGGGCGTGGAGAACGTGCTTCTCGCCAGACTTGAGGGTAACCACGATGCCGGTAGCGATGTCATTCTCAACAATAAGTTTTGAGACGTGGGCTTCAGTAAGAACTGTCAAGTTGGGCCGTCGTTCGTCGCCACGAAGAATAGGGTGGATATAAGCAACAGAAGCGCTGCTGCGGTGGCCGGTATCCGGATTGTATGAGACGGAGAAAAAGCCAGCACCCTGGGTCAGCTGCCCCTTCTCAGAAATCTCGTGGTTAAAGTCGTGAATAATGGGGATATCCATGGCACGAGAGCAGGCCGTGACCCAGTCCTTTGTGAGCTGGTTACGATGGCGGGGATGGACAGGGTTCAATTGATTGCGCAGGTTGTCAACATTGCGCATGACTGTGTCGAAGTCCCAGCCCTTGCAACCTTGGGCAACCCAGCGCTCCATATCATGGCGGAAAGGGCGGAAAGAGATGAGAGTGTTATGAGAGGAGCAACCGCCAAGAACTTTAGCGCGTGAGTGTCGGATGTGGCTGTTGCCGTTGGGCTGCTCAGTTGTGGGATAGTCGTAGTCCAGGTCACCACCAAGAAGGGATAACCACTCTCTAAGGTTCAAAACGTTGTTAAGACCAAAGTCTGAAGGACCAGCCTCGATCATCAAGACTTTGCGCTCGGGAAGATAGGAGGAGAGGCGGGAAGCCAAGACGCAGCCAGCTGTGCCGCCGCCTACAATAATGTAGTCGTAGGCAGAGCTAGCAGAAGCGGGAAGCGTCTGAGTAGTCATGATGGTTCGAGATGGAGTAACAAGTGCAATCAAAGTATGTCCTGTAAAAGAAGCCGCCAGTCAAGCCAAAGTCTTGAGCTTAGGATACAGTGAGTGTGGAGTCCGTAACGTCGAGGAATTGAAGAAGGATGAGAGGCTTCTAAAGAACGAGAGCTCTTGAACTCGAGAGACGAGGCGATCAAGATCTTTTTGAAATAACCAGACATCAACTCAAAGTGGGGTTCCGGATCGCGGCAAGGCCTTGAAAAGCACTATACAGTGCGTGCGCCTCATGATAGATGGTGTCCAGTCTTGAGTCAATGTTCTCTTTCAGCTTTCAGAAGTACCTTGGCAAGTCAAGACCACAACGTTAATTGGCCGAAGCTTTCGATCTTCAGTAAGGCTGGTGCTACGTAATAATAAGTGTTAGGTGGGTGGAGCAAAACACCAAGACGAGCGGCGACGGCGACGGCGACGGCGACGCGGCTGGTTGAACATCTACTAGCAACCTAATGGATAGCCGGAGCGGGGCATTGGCTAGGGTGTATTAAGGTCATAAAAGTTTCACCGACTCTGAGAAATATTACAATGTCGAGTGTTATCGAAAGACAGTTACTCCAAACAAAGCAGCCATCCGCATAACATTATTATAGTTGGCTAGTTTTCAACAACTGCTGGTATGCTTGCGAGGCCGATATCTAGCAAGTTGTTGATAAGGAATCACCAGCAGCAAGGTCGTTTCGACACCACCATTTAGCTTTCGTCTAACACACCTTATCTTAGAGTTAATATGACTAACCACGAGGAAAGTTATTCCGCAACCTTGCGGCCGCGGTAGCCGCGCAAAGAGTATTGATTCAGCGGTCGGCTTCAGTCTTTGAGTGAGCGGCGCGGGGCCGTTGGACGGCGAAAAGATGGAGCTGAAGAGCTCCGCTGGCCGGATCCGGCTGGGTGGAGGCTCCGAAAGATATTACCCCTGGATTTGAATGATCTGAACGTAGCAGAAACCCTAGCATAAAAAAGAAAAAACTTTATAATTACTGCAAGTGAAGACCAGCCATCGGGTTGCGGTTTCAACGTGAAAAATCGCATAGAGCCGCCGTTTTCCGTGGTGGATTCATTTACCTCGTATATTTGTTGATGGGCATGTGGTGTATTCGATAGGAGACATGAGACTCTCAATGTGCATGAAGTGCCTGTTCTGGTTTCGTGTCTCCGCTGTCGAGTTACCGTCGCCACGTTGAACGTTTCTGCAGGGACGATGCCATGCCTGCCATGTGCCGTGCAGGGCGCCAAGTTTGGAGTGTTGCTTAGCATACTAATCAGGCAAAGCGCGGCTGGGGTACGCAAGCCGTCAGATCTTAGCCAATCTCCAAGATCCCGTTGACTTGGCTCTTGCATGCTTGGATGTTGGGATGCCGCTTGCCCGGCCTCAACACGTCCCTCTTGATTTTTTTCGTTTTAATTTCATCCATTTCAGCATTTCTTCCTCCCAGTACACTCTGCTTGATATGTATTGACAAATGCTTTAGTCAGAAGTGCTCTGTGGCTAGTAGAATGAATAGGCTTTTGTGAGGAATAATAGCTTGCTAAAGAAGCGTTTTCCCAGTGTCATATTGACATCGAAGGGTGGCTTTTGCGTTTTAAGCTCTGGTAAGGAAGGTACTAAGGGTGTGGTGGTCGATGTCAGACAATGACGTGAGTAGATCCACAGGCTGCTACAAGGTAGCATCATGGAGAGCAACACATCAAGCAAAAACAATCACTATCGGCTTACCGGGTGCTGTATTGTAGCAAGGCTGGCGGCGAGTCTATTACTGTTTAGTATGTACTACCCTGGCGACTGGTCGGTTACACGTTGATGGTTGAGTATGTTTGATCTAGTCGCACAGTGTAACCTTGAGCATCAATGTACATTGCTAGAAAAGGAAGGTACACAGCATCATGAATTATGGGGCATCTAACATCCTTCTCGACGGCACTTGCCTCTACGTAACAGCCTTTATCTTCCTACTACTTACATAGCCATTCTTGCCATTCCATTATCAACCCCACATCTAGCAGAATCTCTTGTCTGTCTCCATACCTACTTACCTATCTTTCAGTAGACGAATCTCAGATCAGCACATTCTATATTTCGGCGCTTGCCCCACCGCATGCTTCTTGTCCAACTTCATTTACAGTACTGAACCACAATGACTTTCACCTCTGAGATTCACACTTTCCACTCCGGCAGACCTCAGCCTGAGTCCTCCTCCCGGTCCAACACCTTCGTGTCAGTCGATCCAAGCAATGCGAAGCCACTTGCGACCATCTACACTACAACATCCCAGCAACTTGAGGAAACCATTGCAGCTGCTCAAGCCGCGTTTCCGTCCTGGTCGCAAACACCAGCACCGCAACGAGCCGCCATCCTTCTCAGGGCAGCTGCTATCCTTCGCAAGCGGAATGATGAACTAGCACTGACCGAGACGCTTGATACCGGCAAGCCTTGGTCAGAAACATCAACTGTCGACGTCGCAACTGGTGCCGATGTCTTGGAATATTATGCGCATCTAGCTGCTGGCAGTTTCCCTGGCCAAAACACCCGCCTTCGTGGTGACGCTTTTGTTCTTACTAGTCATGAGCCTCTTGGGGTTTGTGCAGGCATTGGCGCCTGGAACTACCCTATCCAGATTGCTCTTTGGAAATCGGCACCATGCCTAGCTGCTGGCAATTGTATGGTATATAAGCCCAGTGAGGTTACCCCTCTACACGCCCAAACGCTAGCACAGGTCTATATTGAGGCGGGTGTTCCCCCTGGTGTGTTCAATGTCGTGTATGGCGATGGCCTTGCCGTTGGGGCCCCTCTTGTGGCCCATAGCGGTATCGCCAAAGTGAGCTTTACCGGTCAGGTGAGCACCGGTAGCAAGGTAGCAAGCCAGGCAGCCAAGGATATGAAGGGCATCACAATGGAGCTAGGCGGGAAGAGCCCGCTTGTTATCTTGCCTGATGCCGATGTCGACGATGCAGCCGATACTGCCATGGTTGCCAACTTCTTTTCGACTGGACAAGTCTGCACGAACGGAACCCGTGTATTCGTTCCAGACATCCTTCTAAGCCAGGTGGAGGAAGCGATTACCCAGCGCTGTTGCGAAGGTATTCGCATGGGGCCGCCTAAGAAGGAAGATACCAACTTTGGTCCTATGGTGAGCGCCGCACAGCAAGAAAAGGTCAAGATGTACATCGAATATGGCCGCACCGTGGATGGTGCAAGAGTGCTTTTTGATGGCTCACAGGTTGCTAATATGGCTTTACCTACGCCTGATGGATTCTGGGTACATCCTGTGGTCTTCACTGATTGCACCGATAACATGCGAATTGCAAGGGAAGAAATCTTTGGGCCAGTTATGTGTATCCTGCCTTACAAAACACAAGGGCTTTCTCGCCGGGAGTGGCTGCCAGAGCTGGTTCGTCGGGCCAACGATACTCCTATGGGACTGGCGGCTGGCGTAGTATCATCCGATGTTGGGTTGGCTCATGAGGTCGTACAAAGGCTGGATGCAGGTATCACCTGGATTAACACTTGGGGTGAGTCTCCTGCTGAGATGCCTGTTGGTGGTTGGAAAATGAGCGGCATAGGCTTGGAAAATGGCCATGAGGGTATTCAAGCCTATATGAGGACAAAGAGCACCCTTGTTCAGCTTGGGAAGGGAGCTTGTAAAGGAGTATTCTCTAAGTTATAAGTATTTAATTAAGTACTTATTAAGTTAATTGTAACACAATAAGGGAAGGTGCCCACTAAGCTAATAGACCAAAAGATCAACCAGTGCTAACCTTCAGTTAGACTGCCTTCCACAACGGTATATAATGCCTCTATAGCCCTCTAAGCTATAGAAGGGTATTATAACTATCCCCCCTCTTATAGGCGATATGGCCCTATATTAGGCGCCTCTATTATACCGATCTTAAGGAAGCTAATGCTATATTATTAGCTAAAGGGCTTAATATAACTAATATTAACCCTTAAGCCTGTAATATAGCCTATATATTTTATATAGCTTGGCTAGTTATAGTCTTATAAGCCTGATATAAGCCTATTATAATAATAAGGCTATAAGTA
>JAATHB010000158.1:0-27779 GCA_014822075.1 Fusarium buharicum | reverse complement strand
TGTTGCCCCATGGGCCCCCGGGGCTACTGTTCCTTTAGCTTCAGGCGCGTTTGTTTGGCGCGTTTGGTCTAGTTTAGTCCCCCGCCAGAAGCTCGTGAACGGCCGAGGGAGGCCAAAAGTTAGTTACCCAAGTAGGCAATTTGTAACCTTGGAGTAAGGCTTGTAACACATCACACTCTTTTTCCTTTCTTTTCACTGTAGGTAATAGATCCCGGACTTGTCGTGTCTTGTCCCTTCTTGGTTAGATTGGCTTAAGCTCTGGTGCAAGCTTGGCTGATGTGCGTCGGCAAAGCTAGCTAAGGTCATGGTCATGGTCATGGTCATGGTTCATGGCCATGAAAGGTCATGTAAGGCAGGTGCAGGTGCAGGTGTAGGTGCTTCCCCAAAGGCAATACCTTCTTGTCTCGTCGAGATTAAAAAGACCCCGTCCGCCCCTTCCTGGTGCAACTGTTCTATCCATCCATCTCACCATCTCACATCAACACTCAACACTCAACCTTGTTTCACTATCTCCTCTTCTCTTTAGTGATTCACCTGCTACAATAACAACTACTTCTACCACCTACCACCTCCCTCTCTTTTCTCTTGCCTGGCTCGAATTTCAACCAACAACAAATTCTTCGCAATGGGCATTGACGAGACCCAGGCCGAGGAGCGCAGAGGCTCCGTGGCCCTCCAGACCGCGCACAACATCGAGGAAACAGAGGCTCCCATCACCTGGAAGGCCTATCTCCTCTGCGCTTTCGCCTCTTTCGGTGGCATCTTCTTCGGTTACGATTCTGGATACATCAACGGTGTCAATGGCTCCGACTACTTCATCCGACAGGTCGAGGGCCCTGGCCAAGACGCCCTCAGCGAGAGCAACCAGTCTCTGATCGTCTCTATTCTCTCTTGCGGTACCTTCTTTGGTGCTCTCATCGCTGGTGATCTTGCCGATCGAATTGGTCGCAAGTGGACTGTCATTCTCGGCTGCGTCATCTACTCCATTGGTGTCGTTATTCAGATGATCACTGGTCATGGTGACGCTCTTGCTTGCATCGTTGTCGGTCGTCTTATTGCTGGTTTCGGTGTCGGTTTCGAGTCTGCCATTGTCATTCTTTACATGTCTGAGATTGTAAGTCGCCAATTTGCAATTTGTCTCTCTCATTCTTCTCATATTAACACATCCATCGTAGTGCCCCAAGAAGGTCCGTGGCGCCCTCGTTGCTGGTTACCAATTCTGCATCACCATCGGTCTTCTTCTCGCCGCCTGCATTGTCTACGGCACCGAGAGAATCGACGGCATGGCTTCTTACCAGATTCCCATCGGTATCCAGTTCCCCTGGGCTGTCATTCTTGGCGGTGGTCTCCTCTTCCTCCCCGACTCTCCTCGATACTTTGTCAAGAAGGGTCGCATTGAAGAAGCCATCGACGCCCTCTCTCGTGTTCGTGGTCAGCCCAAGGACTCTAAGTATGTCCAGACCGAGTTGGCCGAGATTGTCGCCAACGAGGAGTACGAGCGCCAGATCATTCCCAACACCTCTTGGTTCGGTAGCTGGGCCAACTGCTTCAAGGGCAGCCTCTGGGATGGCAAGTCTAACCTTCGCCGAACTATCCTCGGTACCTCTCTTCAGATGATGCAGCAATGGTAAGATTTCTTGCTCTTCCCCGTCCAACCAAAACATCCAGACTAACCAATCTTCAGGACTGGTGTCAACTTCATCTTCTACTACTCTACTCCCTTCCTCCAGTCCACTGGCGCCATCGACAACGTCTTCCTCATCTCTCTCGTCTTCACCCTCGTCAACGTCTTCTCGACTCCCCTGTCCTTCTGGACCGTCGAACGATTCGGTCGCCGCTACATCCTCCTCGTCGGTGCTGCTGGTATGCTCATCTGCCAGTTCCTTGTCGCCATCATTGGTGTCACTGTCGGTTTCAACCACACCCACCCCTCTCCCGAGGATCCCGACACTATGATCGCCGACAACATTAGCGCTGTCAACGCCCAGATTGCCTTCATTGCCATCTTCATCTTCTTCTTCGCCTCCACCTGGGGTCCCGGTGCCTGGATCGTCATTGGCGAGATCTTCCCTCTCCCCATCCGATCTCGTGGTGTTGGTCTCTCTACCGCCTCCAACTGGCTCTGGAACACCATCATTGCCGTCATCACCCCCTACATGGTTGGCGAGAACCGAGGCAACCTCAAGTCGTCCGTCTTCTTCATCTGGGGTGGTCTCTGCACTAGCGCCCTGGTCTACACTTACTTCCTTGTCCCCGAGACCAAGGGCCTGTCTCTTGAGCAGGTCGACAAGATGATGGAGGAGACCACTCCCCGTACTTCTGCCAAGTGGAGGCCCCACGAGACCTTTGCTCAGACCATGGGTGCTGGCGACCTCAAGGTTGTTCCCAAGACTGAGCACGACGACCACGTCTAAGATGATTGATTCGATATTTGGTTCTAATGATGTGGAGGAATTCTTTTTATACCTATACCTGAATAGTTGGAGGACATGACGAGGATGATGAGAGTGCAAGTATATGAGCATAATGTGTAAATATCAGAAACAGGCTGAACTTTATGATTTAACAACATCTGTCCCTTTCCGTGACTGTACCAATGTGTGAGATGTATTCCTTTGATCTACACAACCTAAATATCCATCTAGCTATGAAGATCGACCGGTTAATCTACCAAACGCTTGTTATTGATTGTTCTTGAAGGTATATTGATCACCTGGTATAATTCATCGCGGAGTTTCAGTGAAAAACAAGATGTTCAGGTACGAAATCACATGTCATCATGTTTTTGCAAAGACGTCAAAGTATATCTGGTAGATTGTCCGATAAAGGATACGTTACTTAGCCTACAGTTGACGACACTTGTACAAATGAGGGAATGGACATGTGCTTTGTTTATAATGAAGTTGCATTAAACTCTGCTTGATGTAACAAAAGGGTCAGGCTTGGGGAGGCGTGTCCGGATCACTCGGGTAGATCCAGTCATGTGCATCGCCATCGTGAGATATGCTTAAATATGGAACCAATTGGAATTCAGACAGGCTGTATCTGGGGTACATCTGTGTCATAACCGATCTTGATTGATTTTAGCTTATGGGATGGTCGGTTTGGGGGTTTGACCTTTGATGGAAAGGTTTAATGACGCCTGATCGAGCATCACTAGTGTCAAGGTAACAAACATCTCGAAGTCATCAGGACGGATATACGAACTGACTTTCATTATGAATTGCAAAATACTAATTTAATAGTTGGATTGCGATCCCAAGTCTCTTGTGGCATCGTATGCTACGATCGAACTTGTGTTGTTGCTCAGTCTCCTTCCCAGTGATAGGTATCTGTACTTCAAATCTTATGAAACATTGGCTTAACCTCCGTTTATGGGCTTATGCAATCGCTAGATTTATCTCTATTCCACACTTGGACAATAAATTGTGTTAAAAAGCCATTGAAGAGAGAAACTTACCTATGAGAGGCCAAGAGGTAGCTTGGTTAAAAATAGAAGTGGGAATACCTCTGTTTCTCGTGATAACCGGAATAGTTCTCTCGCTTGTCGAGGGACTCAGTGAGTCCTTCAAGTCTGCATTCGAGATGAAGAACTCAGCCCCTTCTCTCATCAGTTCCATATGGCACGACGAGAAGTAAAGTAGAGCCACCTCGAACAGGTCACTCTGTCCCCGTATTTGTACAGGAGTCTTGCATACTCGGTAAGATGCTCACCGATGCCAAGGCTTGTCATTATATACGCTTCAGCCGTCTTCTGAAGGATCTATGATTTGTATTGAGCATTGAATCGAAACTGAGCTCTTGGTGTAGGGATACGTATCGAGCTGCCCAACCTGGAATGTCGGTTTGTTGAGGACCGTTTCATATCCCGTACGTGGCTGTGTGGTTAGAGTCTCACCAGTCGATTAGCTTGGTAGCTCAGTTCCATGGTCCAAGGCCGCCCTTCCTCGTGGCCTCATACTTTGCTCTCTACGGCTTGACTCCGAGAGATTGGGCTGTGCAAAAGAAAGAGAAGGATACGAACGTAACTTTGCCTTCCAATAACCTCACTTCACAATGACTCCTGCTGTGAATTGAGATATGGTTTCGTAATTTGTAAGTAGTTTGAATGGTATTCTTAATGCAGCTGTTTATACAGTATTAGTTGCTAAGTCCTGCTTCCCCTACTGACATCACAGAATTAGCAGCAAAACAAGAGTAACCCAGTGGATGTGTAAGTATTATGAGTTGAGTGGGGTTTCAGACTCAGAATCATTCCCTCAGTCACTTCTTCCTCCATCGCTTCTACAACATCTCCTTCTTCAGCTCCCTCATTACTTGAGCAATTTGCACACACTCTTACTACCAACACCCATCCTTTCACCATGCGTTCCAACTTGATCACCATTCTGACCTGCCTCAGTCTCGCCTCTGACATGCCAGCCAAGCGAGAGGCAATGGACGAACGAGCCGTCAAGGCTGTTCCAGATGAGCTTGAGTTTCGTGTTAAGAAAGTTGATGACGTGATAAAGCGCGTTGACCCCAGAATCTACCGTGAAGAAGTCCCTACCTGCGACGAGGACAATGATCCTAGTTACATGACTCCCAAGCAGACGGTAAACCAGGATGTCAAGCTGCCCAAGTGGGGCAAGGACGAAGCTGCACCACTGTTCACAACAAAGATCACTGCTGGACTGAATACTAGGTTTTTTGGGTCGGTCATTGAGTACTCTAGTTGGCAGAACTCGAGTGCGGCTATCGAGTATAGAACTACGTCCAGCTGTAACCCTAACAACTCTGTAGCTATGCAGAGCTGCACCTCTCATATTAAGGAGTGGAGCAACGGAGTTGACTGGCAGATTGTTGAGGCCAAGCATGAGAAGACCATCGCCAACATTGACGCCAAGGTCTCTGTTGGAAGCGGCGTCAAGTATCAGCACGGTGATGTCGGAGCCGACACTACGAAAAATTACACGTTTGATCAGAAAAACAAGTACGAGGATACTCTTCGGCAACTATCTTGGATTAGGTTGACTGTGAGATCCCTAGCCGCTGCACCTGGGATGACCAGGGCTGCTGGCAGGAATGGTATGCCTGACCGCACCAAGTGCATCCGGAGATACATGTCTCGTATCTGTACCTGCCAGACTAGGAGTAGCAACTATATATTCCTCAGTATGTACAGAAATTCAATATCTCAGCATCCAAGCTAGGTTTCTAGCAGCTGGCTGAGAACAAGAGCTACCGTTAGGTTCGTGGCCAGGCTGAATTCAGCATTGATCTGCTCGTCAACCATATTGCTGGCTGCAATGAAAAGTGCGAGGATCTGACCTAAAATGAGCCTATGCCTTGATTGTGACTGTTTTGCCATCGATGCGGGCTTTATGTTCTGAATGTTTTGGCGACTGTGAGGGTGGATTATAGGACTTGAGTTTTATTCTATTTGTAACCTTTTAGCTTTATGCAACTTGTGTGCTTACAAAGTTAATAAAAGAGGAGGTTTTGTTTTGATCATTTCACTATGAATCCCATTAACTGTTATCAAAACAGACGTGGTGTCATATGAGGTTCCTGAGAGAGGCGATTGATACATGAGAGAAGACAAAGAAAATATAATACAACGGAGACTTGGCTGCTGAGCGTGCAAGGTCAGACCTATGAGATTAGCTAGGGCTGGACACTTGAAGAGAGGGCTCGCGTATAACAAAGTACATGATCATTTCAATCTAAGTTGGCCATGAAGGCTATGGAGATAAGCCACCACATAACCCTCAGCTTAGGGGGAAACGCTGAGAGCAGCTCTTACTCATCGAAACATTCAAATGTCAATCAATGATTGGTAAGGCTTGACAATAACCGTTGCTCACGTCAGCGATTCCAAGTCGCTTAGGAGAGCAGCCAGTTGGGTTAATGCGCCTGACACCTCTTGGGCGATGGGATGACTGACATTACATTGGCTAATATCATTTCACTCGATTAACAGCGGCGATGGCCATTAAGAAGAGGCGCAGACACAAATAATTCAGATTTAGCCATAACAATGAGGTATTGTTCAGGGAAATACTACGTACTCTGGCACTCTGGCTGGTGCGCATTAATCAGTAAGATAGTATTACCGGAAACAGTCCAGGCGAAAACCCCTCTTCCCTGCCACTTAAATTTCTTAATAGCTAACAGCTGCGGCCAATGAATGTAGGCGTATGCTAGGTTGTTCAAACACTTCTGGCGCATTCTGACTAAACCTCATGCAATCTCCCGATATGCAGCCTTACTTCTAGTGAATTTCGGGTATGCAGGAATTGACACCCTGGTAGAATGGCTGGTCTAGGCCCGAGGCTTTCTTAGTGCTTATAGCCACACTGGTCGATCATGCAACCTCAGACGGGAGTCAGCTAGAGGTATAAAGAGGGGGTAACTCACCGTCATTAGCCATGGATAGTTATTTCCAAGACAATAGAAATACCAGTTCTATTACACGCCATGTCGCCGCCCCAGAGCCAATCTCGCATTGCTATGCGCGACAAGCACTATAATGAGCATTGCGAGATTCAACATGTGGCCGTCCAAGCCGGCCTTGATTTGATTCCAAGTTATACAGATAGTACGCTATCAATAGTTAACTCTGGTATTGACTGCATAAAACAGATTTCTAACTGTTCGAAACAGAACAAAACTTGGTTGTTGTCGATTACGGGTGTGCCCAGGGCGCCAACTCGTGAGTTTGTAATGACTATGTTTAAACCTTGCTAATACTCTATCAGCATTGAGCCTCTCAAGAGAGCAATTTCAACACTTCCTGAGGGTGCAACAGCCTCTATCATCTTCGAGGACACTCCCTTCAACGACTTTGGCAGCTTAGCAAAGACCGTCGCCCAGCACTTTGCCAAAGCGGACAAGAACGTCTTTGTAGCTCCAAGCCTCGTACCACTGGGCTTCTACCAACAGGTTGTTCCCGATGGCCATGCCGATCTTGGATTCTCTTGGTCCTCTTTCAACTACCTCGAGCACATGCCTTCAGTGTCTCTAGACGCAACAGCATCCCCAGCCGAGTTTGGAGCTGCCCGTCACAAGGCGCTCTCAGCAGCCGGACACACGGACCTGATCAAGCTGCTCAAACTCCGAGCCAAGGAAATTCGACAAGGGGGTTATTTCATCGCTGCGATTGGGGGTCAGAAGCCTGAAGGAGAAACGAGAGCATCAAACCCGGGCGTCGAGCCTATGCAGGCTGGAATGATGCGCATGGTTGGAGAGGGCAAATTGTCTTTCCCTGAACTAATGCAGATAGCTCTATTTCCAAGCCATGAGCGTGCTCCAGATGAAGTCCGGGCTGCGCTTGAGGATCCAGGTGTTGCTCCCTTGTGGCAAGTCGAGTCCTTTGAGCCAAAACTGATCGAGCACCCGGCGTGGGCGGTCTACCAAGCTGCGGCTCAAGCTAACAAGGGCAAGAGGAGCGAAGCTCTGCGGGAGTATGCTCGGGCTATTATTGTCAACTTGACTTCAGCATCTGGATGGTTCTGGGTGGATGTGCTGAAGAAGTCGAGGGGTGAGGAGTGGAATGGAGGTGATGCGTTTCTCCAGGAATTTATAGAAGTTGCTGTGGAAGAGTTTGTTACAAAGTATGCGGACCTCAAAGCTGAGATTTGGTACACATATATCAAGCTCAAGCGGACAGATTGGAAGGGCAAGTAGTTAGCAACTATGTTGAACAGAAAAGCACGGCTCTTGTGGATGAGTATATTGGACGTTGGCTAAAATTATAGGGTATCTAGGATGGTTGGACGGCATTTTTGTCTTACAACTGTTTAAAACCCTGCGCTCAATAAATCTCTTATTACACTTCTCTTACTTCTTGAATAAATCTGAATTAATAGTAAAGCGTATAGGTTAGCTGATAGTGAGGATTGCATTAATAGACCGAACATATTGCCTCCAATCCATAACGTCATATTGAGCATATGGATTAGTCAGAACAGCTCCACGAGCTCACAAATATTATGTAAATAGATAGACCTAGACAGATTCTTTCAAATCCTACATCATCGCCTATCATCATTTCAAACCTTGAAACAAACTAAGACTAAGCGAACCTCGCGTTTAGAACTCTAGATCAAGGAACCAAACATGACGCGAATCGGAATCTTTCCCGCCTCGGGAGCGTTGGGCACTAGCACCTACACCCATCTCCTATCTCAAGTTGCCAACGACAAGGTTACACTCGTCAACCGATTCCCTGAGAAAGTCTTTAAGAACTATGTTGAGAGTGGAGTCACGGTTCGCCAGGCCTCATACGAGTCTACCGCGGAAGAGCTCGAGGACGTCTTCAGTGGGATCGACGTCCTATTTTTGATATCGTATCCGAGTCATGTCCATCAGTACAGAACCAAAGTGCACGTCAAAGCCCTCGATGCAGCGCAGAAAGCTGGAGTGAAGCACATCTTTTACTCGTCTCTGGGCTTTGCGCGGGACAACAAGGATAATTCAAAGGCAGAGGTCATGCAAGCACATCTTGATAGCGAGGCTCACTTGAGGGAACTTGCTCGCCATTACTCTGATTTTTCATGGACTAGTATTCGTGAAGGGCTTTACAGCGAGTCCTTCCCGATCTACACTGCCTTTCTCGACCTTAAGAACCCAACGTCCAAGATCCTCATCCCCCATGATGGAAGCGGACCTGGTATCAGCTGGGTCAAGAGGGATGAGCTGGGAGAGGCCACTGCACGTCTCATCGCTTCATACGCGAAATCATCATCGTCGTTCAAATACACCAACCAGATTGTTACTTTGACTGGCTCCAAATCCTGGACGTTGGGAGAAACGGTTGAGGTCCTCTCTCGGGCAGCGGGCAAAGAAATGCAGATCGAAAAAGTCAGCGTGGAAGAATACGCAAAGCAGCCACAGGTCAAAGAAAGGTTTGGGTCTGAGGAGCTGGCCACGACGTGGGCGACTGCGTGGGATGCTATCCGTGCTGGAGAGACAGATGCGGTGAACAGCACATTAAGCGATATCCTAGGACGAGAGCCCGAGCCTTTCGAAAAGACTGTTGAGGAACTTGCCAAGAGGTAGCGGTCTGAAGGATACGGATAGGAGGTTGAGATGTACATAGGATCGGTCAAGGGAAACGGTGATCTGTCAGGGGACTCTGGAGCTAAGTTTGACAACTAGACTAGTTAAACTGTTTATGTCAGATACAGCTATTTTATCTAGGTTTAATACACGCGTCCTATGTTGGCTGGAAAACTTGAAATATAGAGTTTTGTAGTCTCGCATTGACCACTTGAGGGAAATGAGGTCTCCTGTTAGGGCTGTCGCTCTTCATGTCGGGTATCTTCCAGAAACATCTCGACGGCATTGACAAAGTACAGTCGGAGAATAAGGAATCGGCCCTACGGTCAATAGATCGATCAGACCTGCCAGAATTAGCCATCTTGATCTGCCTCAACGCCTCGTCCCACTCGGTAGCTATAGCCCCGGTCTAGGCGTACGTCAGTGGATATTTATAGCTGAACAGGGAACAAGAGGAACGAGGTTATCTCCGGGTAACTGCGGCAGGGCGGTGTGTGTAAAAATAAACTGGACTTTCAGGGGACATGATAAAAAAATACGAGTAGTGTTGTGGAGGCGTAGCTGAGAATATGACTTGTTATTTTATGCATCCAGCTACGTTTTTCTTACGTGTCCAGCTCCCCATGATGTTTCTTTGGACCTTGAGAGATGTAGTTAGAGACGATCTTCGGCAGATGTATAGCCAAGACACATATAGAATGATGATGATGTTGTAGTTCGTATTCTAAAGCTTGTAGGCACGTAAGGGGCAGTGCATGTCTCTTGGCATCAAGGCTCAAGCTGAGAGTGGTCAATCAACCAACAACGACGAAATGCACACGTAAACGTGGTTGACATCGACTGGACAAGGCTACAATTGCTCTGGCGGAAGAATTTCTACATGAAACTCAGCTTTGTCGGCCGAGTCCCCCGTCGAGTCGAGGCCGAGTGTCGATGGATGCGACCTGAGAGCATGAAAGAAAGAATGATGCATGGATCAACATAACAGGGAGACCCTGTCTTAGCTTTTCTGCGGGGTCCTTTCTTTTTACGGAGTCTCCGGAGAAATGATGTCAGGAACTGCCGTTGTTATTGCGGTGCATGGACTCATTTCCGAAGTGATCTTCATGAAGATCCCTTAGGGGGCTCGTATTTCATGTTATATAAGGACAAGATGTAAGGACCTCGAAACAGATTATCCGACACAATCAGTACCATCAAACAAACAACCACCAAACAACACCTTCAAAATGCAGTTTAAGACTCTCTTCGCAGCCTCTCTCCTTAGCGGCCTCTCTGCCGCCCAAGTCGAGAGCAAGCCTTTCCAGCTGGTCGCCGCCCAATCCGGCTCCAGGGTTCACAACGCTGTCTGGAGCGCTTCCAAGGGCAGCTTTATTTTGAACCTCCCCAAGGGCGCTCAGGCTGCTTCCTGCGAGGGCCCGGACAACAACGGCGCTACTTTCCAGATCAAGGACGGCGAGCTTCTCCTCTACTCTACTAACGACCTCAAGCAGACGGCCTTCACTGACCGCTCTGGCATGGGTGAGTTTATCTGAATTGCCTACATCACGGTTTACAACAGCAACTAACAAACTATAGGCCAAGGTGTTTTCGGATACCGCACTGGTGACCTCCCCCGAAATGCCGAGACTAGGCCCTGGTCCATCAACTCAGAGGGCAACCTCGTGTTCGACGGGCTTAAGAGCTTCGTCAGCTGCGAGAACCAGGACGACGGTTCCTGGGGTGTCTCGATGTTTACTGGTAGCGCTTCGGCCCCTGGAAACCCCGACGTCAACTGCACTACAGTTGCTGCTCACGTTCTCGAGGTTGAGAACCCCGTCAGCTGCGTCTACACCCAGGAATAAGCAGTTGCTAGCTACTCCATGCTAAGGGGGATGATGCTCTCTAGTCACTCCCTTTGTTTAACTGCAGCAGCAATACTTTTTAGACAATGCCGATAGATGGGAGAAAAAGCCAGGTACCTCAGATTCTAGACTGTATAATTTATAATCCTTGATTATCTGCATCCGCATCTTAAACACTACTCATAATACCTAGTGACTAGTCTTAGCACCTGAGCCAGCCTTACTGTGGAGAATCTTTAAGGCAATCGGGCTGATTGGTTTCCACTCAGCCTCACGTGACCTTGAGCCGATGTCATGCCGCTCTTTATCAGATCATCTGATAAAAAAACCTCGCAAAATGACACCCCTGCACTGTGATCGTTACTGTAGCATCTTCACCTCGGCCTCGAGCTGCCAACTGCAGCCATGAAGTTCGCAGCCTCTTTTCTCTTGAATCTTGCAATATGGACCTCTACAGCTCTAGCTAAGCAGGACCGATCGCCCGAAAATATCTGCTATGAATCATGTCAAGCCAGTCTTTCACAGGTGCATTTCGACGACATGCTACGGAATCAGACGTTTTTCACAAAGACATGCTACAGTCCGCGGGCCATTCTGTCGCTCTATCTGTGTCTTGATGTTTATTGCATGCCCGGGGCCAGAGACGTTGGTCTAACGCCACTCAACGAGACATGTCTGGAACATGCTCATTTGACGCTTCCGCCTTTCGACGTTATATCGAACTATACGACTGAAGATATCGACAAGATTCGCAGAGTGGAACGAAACGAGTCAGACGGTTCTATTACGTTTAGAGAGGTCGTTATACCCTCTGAGGACTGGTTTGGTATTTGGTGGGATACTTTAGTAGGAAACCTATAGCTTGTGCTCGCACTAGAAGCTGATTGTGTTCTAGGACTCTGTCGCGTATACTTATGTTCGCAATGATTTATACGGGTAAGCAAAGTTCTCAAGATTCCAGATGAAATGCTGATCACGGATAGTAATGCCATGATTGTATTTTGGGTGGTTGTCATTGCTATCGGACTTTTAAATCATGCCGTTCAGCAGATCGCCAATTCGCACGTCATTCGTAATCACTCTTCCAAATCAGGAGGAAAGCTTTGGAATCTCTACGCTTCGACCTTGAACAAGATTACGACACCAGCTACGTTTGGAGATCGATGCGCTCAGAAAGTCGGCTGGGGAACAGTTCCTCCTAGGATACAGTCTCTGACCCTCTTTGTCTTTCTCCTCCTCAACATCGTATTGAGTGTCTATGGATACAGACTGGCACCGGTAAACATGTAGTGAGTCCAAACCCAGTCTCCGGAGTTCATGATCGGGAGCTTATTGTTCTTTAGCTATCCGAGCATGTATGAGCAGATCCTTCGCTACGCTTCAGACCGCACTGGCGTTATCTCGTTTGCCAACTTTCCTCTGATTTGGTTGTTTGGAATGAGAAACAATCTTCTCATGTGGCTGACTGGTTGGGACTTTGGAACGTACAACAACTTCCACCGCTGGGTGGCTCGAATTGCTACGGTGCAGGCAATTATTCACTCTATCGGCTATACTCTTCTCATTTTTGAAGGTTCGTCGACCCTGGCACTCACCATAACTCGATGCTAACTTGATTCCAGAGGGTGGTTGGGATAACTTTGTTTTCTGGTGGTCCTACATGTTCTGGTGGGTTGGCGAAGTGGTATGTTTCTCTGCCTTTGCCCCTCTTGTTCTTCACTAATATCTCTAGGCAACTATTGTCATGTCACTCCTCGTAGGAGCATCTTTCTACTGGATACGGCGGAATCACTATGAACTCTTCTTGGTCGTCCATATAGTCATGTCGATTCTTCTTTTGGTTACAATGCTTGCGTAAGGCTTATTTTTCATATCCATTCAGGCGAAGCTAACAAAGACAGTCACGTTTCCATCTTCCAAGGCGAATACGATATCTTCTTTTGGGTTCCCTGTTTCATATGGGTCGGCGATCGTGCCGCTCGAGCTCTTCGTATTGCAGCTTTTAACCACAGGCTGTGGGATACTTGGGCCACTTCCATCTATCACCCGTCTTCCAACATCGTCAGACTGATCATCCCTTGGTCTACCAGCCTCTATAAACCAGCACCGGGTACTTACTACTATATCCATGTACTCAATGGACCTCGCTGCTGGGAAAGCCACCCATTTACCGTGGCAGCGGTGTCAGATGAAGGCCATCGTGCTTCCAAATTACTTGGCGAGCAGGTACCTCTTCTTGAGGGTGATACTGCTGTGTCAAATTTTAATGCCGATGAGTCTCAAAGCATCTTCTCGGATGCTCGCACCATGACGTTCCTGATTAGGCCTTATGATGGCTTCACTTCAAGACTGCGAGACACGGCCCAAGCAGAATGGCCCAAGAACGCCCCTCAACGAGTCCTCGTCGATGGACCTTACGGACACACCCAACCCTTTCATCTTTATGACAACGTAGTATTTATAGTTGGAGGCAGTGGTATCGTCGTCCCCCTCTCCTATCTTCAGGTCCTCACCAGCGCGACGGCCCCGCGATCTGTCAAGATACACTGGGCAGTAAGAGAACCCGCTTTCGCGCTAGATGTCCTACAAAACGACATCAGCGAGGCTCTCGGAAGCGCAAACCTCAGTATAGACATTCATCTTACGACGCATGCGCCCCAAGACGATTTGAATGACTGGCCATCACAAGTTACGCTACGTCGAGGTCGTATAGATGCGTCCTCGGTGGTTCGAGCCACAAGTGAGCAGGTGGATGGTGAGAGCCTGGCAGTTGTTGCTTGCGGGCCTGCTCAGATGGCGGATGATGCTAGAAACACGGTGGCTGATTTGCTACGTAATGGTGTGATGCGGATAGAGTACTTTGAAGAGAGCTTTCAGTGGTGATATGCTTGGGGTTTTAGGCCTTAACTAGATATAGAGTATATGTTATTTGGGCATTTAGATGATGACTTAGCGGGATGGGTTGATGGGATACACATAGGGATTACATATTTACATTATTGGCTTTGAAATAGAAACCCTGAACTTCCAAGTCCTGAAACATCATAATCACATTGAAAATTATATTGGGGTTCTGCTCATTCTAAGTTTTCACATTGTATAGATGAGGTAGTTGCTTTGATAGCTGAAGTACTAACTTGAGCAGTTGCTTGGCCATCTCGTCAATAAGGAAGACTCCGAGAATGCTTACTTCTGCCAAGAAATTGTCAGCCTTATGAAGCCTCCAAGTTACTTGGGCCACTCGGCTAAAGCTGGATGAATTCTGTGCCTTTCACGTGCTTAAAAGCAGATCAGACTTTGGCTCAACTGTAGTATATAAGCAAGGCATAAGCTGAGGGGATGCCTTAATAACGCAACTCTGGAATCTTAGCCTGTCTTTTCTATCGCTTGCAACAACTGTCATTTACCTCCCCAACCATCCCATTCATCGTTTAGCCATGAGCAACACTTCGGACTTCGCAAATGCCCTGGGCAGAGTCCTTCTCCGCGTCAACGACACCGGACGTACAGAGAACTGCGTCTGGGTATCCATGACTCGTTACCTAGGTTTCATGAGTGTCTCAGAGCTCGAGAAGAACACTGGAATGACGGCCCCAGCAGGTGGCGCCAATCCACATCAAATCCGGGAGTTCATGTTTGCCATCCAACATTTGCTGGATCAAAGTGGTCTACCGCATGGATTCGAATTCTTGATTGGGAGGATTTACAGCCAGGGAACTGTTTATCCAGTGGCTTATTATAGACCTGACGGCACGGGACATTGTGTCTTGCGGGAGAGCGATGGGAGGTTTATGGACTATCAGTGTAGTGATCAGGGTGTGGATGTGACGAATGAGGTTCTCGCGAGTACTACTAGAATTGCTCTTTCATGGAAGTTTAACCCTGAGCCAGAGGTGGATATGGGTTAGGATTGGACAGGGCATACTTCTGCCTTGGTTCAAAGCACAAAAAGGGTTGCCGGTTGTCAGGCTCAGCGGACTCGAAATTCATTGTTGGTATCTGCAGTCAATGGGCCAAATGAGATGCTTCTCAACTCTACCCATATTCCATCGCCATTTCTTAGTGCATCGCCCAATCACTTGAGCAATTTCCAAGACGCAGTCTCAGACCAAATTCGCGCATACCACTGATGAAGCTCCTGCGTCCACTGGGGCATCGGTCCCTTTTTGCCCTCAACCTTGCCCTCGCTCGAGAATAGGACGCTCTTGAGTCTCAACTCAACCTCCTCGTGCTGCTTGTCGATAATAGCGCTGATCTGGAAGAGGCCGTCGGAAGCGCGCAGGGGCTGGTTGCGGGGTGAATCACCGCAGCGGACGGTGATGGAGTTGGAGGTCTTTTCAACTACTTCGAAATGGTCCGTGATGATGGTTCCCTTATCGTAAGTGCTTGTGGCGAGCTGCTCATTATCCCAGAGCTGCTTTTCAGTCTCGGGGCCTCGCCACTTGAAGTCGAGATACCTTCGCTGAATAGCGTATCCTATATGCTATGAGCGATGAGATTTGATGAGGTTGGTAGGCTACTTACCCCAACCACTCCACAGACCTCGACAGAACTCGAGAGTCAAGTCACTCTCCTTTTGGAGAAGTTCTGGACGAATCTTGCTCAAGGGGATTCGCTTGATGCAGACATCTTGAGTCGAGGGGTTGCCGTTGGGGTTGCCTCGTCTGAAGAGTCTCGTGGACCAGATGGGGTCATTTGATGGGAGGGGAGAAATGACGGGGTTTTTTGCTGCGAGGTAGGCAGCGGCAGTCGAAGTACCCAAGAGGGTTGGAAAGACTATTTTCCGAGCCAAGCGAAAGACGCCCATTTTGAGTGAGAGTGAGAATGATTTGGTGAAGTTAAAGTAAGTACGCGGTTGGGTTGAGTTGAGATAAGAAGGCCTCGTCGGGCTTTCTCGGCCATTCAAATTGCCAAGGATAAAAGTTGGTCCTCTCCACTTTTTTGGTTGGACACTGTAAATTGGGCTAATACCTCTAAATGGCGCCATTCCCGATCTTGAATGAATTGTGGCTGGGAATAGCATCAGATGATCTGAGCTAGCCTATTTATTTTGCTGTGATATACTTGTAAAGCAGACCTACACCAATTGATGATCTACTTACAAGTAAAAGAAGATGCAAGGTTCGAGTCCCCTCCAACATAAGACAGCTGCTTAGGATAAAGGCAAAGCTCTACAGCCCTCTTCTCACCCGTACCTACACTCTCAGCATACAGAGTATCAGGAGCCACTCCATGCTCTACCCACTTGACCAAGGCATCAAAACCGCTGCCGGGATACCAACCAGGGCCACCATCGCAATGCCCGACTCCTGGTGCTTCGAAGAACCTGTAGTAGTCTGTGGCGTTTGAGTCAACCTCGAGCACGCGCTCAAAGTAATTTATCGAGCCGTTGTACGGGATAAGTTCATCCGCAGTGCCGTGCCATGAAATCAACTTCCCTCCTGCATTCTTAAAGTCGGTTAAATCAGGATCAGCTGCGCCTATAACTGAGGCGAAGCGGTTGACAGATTGGCGGAATAGTCGACTATAGTCTGATCGTGTCAAGTTATCCAGATTGGCATTGTGGTCTTGTAGAACAAAACTGCGGAGCCATTGCTGCGCGACGGCGAATGGGTTCGAAGAGCAGTTGGTCAGAGAAGTACACGTCGTATTTGCAAGACCGTTGAGATCTGTTGCATGACCAATTCCATACCAGAGAGACTTGCCATCCTCTGTCTCTGGGCCGTACCATGCTGCTGAGGCAATTTCAGCTGCTTGTTCTGAGATCTTGATAGTTCCCGATGGATCTTTGCATTCAACTGATGATCCAATAATTGAATTGGGATCGAATTTGCAAAGACCTGGGTCAGAAATAATGCCATCTTTGACTCCATCCAGAGAATCGCAAGCTTCGATGGCTGCTTTGGTTATGGCGGTGAGTTCGCAGATTGGAGGGTAATAGTCTGGACAGCAAGTTAGCTCGACCAATTAGTAACCCTGGACATAGGATTGGTACCCAGAAGATTCATAACAAGTTGTGGATAGAACTCGGATACAATAAATTTGTCCCAGTTAAAGGCGGAAGCCGTTGCTAGAATACCATTGTATTGATTCGCATATCTCTGTGCCATCATGTGGCCTTGACGCCCACCCGTAGAGCAACCCTAGCAAAATTGTCAGCTTTCGCAAATCTAGACTTTCTCCAAGAGGTTATACGAACGTTGAAGTAAGAATATTCTGGTTCTCTACCATAGTAAGCTGCTGTCACTGCCTTTCCCAAGGTAGCTGCATCGTCGAGAGAAACAGATGCAAAGTTTTGTAGCGCGTACCAGTTGAGGTTTCCAGGACTGGTCAAAACCCAGTCCAGCTCTTGTCGATTGGCCATTTCATGACCACCATCTGTCGTGACAGCAGCATAGCCATTAGCAGCAGGCTGAGCAAGATTGGAAAGATCGCCAGTTGACCATCCTCCTCCACCCACCCCGACGAATCGCTTGTTCCAGCCAGAAACCGGAAGATACACGTATGTGTTGATGGTATCATTCCAGCCTGGATGCGTATACTGAACTATCACCTGGCAGACTGAGACAGCTTCTGTTGAGTTGTTTGGCCACTCGTTATTGGGTAGCTCTGGCAACTCGACAGCTGACGAATTGGCCGTGATGGAGAGAATCTCGGCATTGTCCAACTTGATTGAACTAAAAGTGTCGCTTGTGCATGTTGGCTTGGCACATATGAGTGGGATCATGGCGAGCCCCGATATCGCACACATTGAGCGCATGGTCATGACGCCCCGGATGGGAGTCGCTGATATACAATAGTGTAGTGAAGAGAAATAAGGTTAAAAGTTAAATACAAAGTCTAACGGGTGGCCGCTGGGGTGCATCAATATATAGACTCTGTAATGCAAGTGAACGGATACTACAAACTGCACAGAAATATTAATGCCTCTAACCTGGTCTGATTTAGTGCAGTTGACAGGAAATCGATCCCATAATCCTTCATGCTTCAGATGAAAATTAACAGTAATGAGGGGACGGGATAGTGCTTCGGCATTAAACTTGGGTAATGGAAATGGTGCATGTACACGAGATTACAGGGTTGGTTCCCCGCAAGCTGACTCTAGACAAGGGTACAGGTTGTAGATCTGAACTCTTATAGGGATAGCAGAGGACTTAACCTTGGTATTTAACTATGTATCCTGCGGTGAGAATACTACGTCCGAGGATGGGGATCCATGCATTCACAGAGCGGGGATAAGAAATGGCTCTTCTTCCTCGGGGACTAGGCGGTTTTGGGACATGGCAGAGGATTTCTGTTAAACAAACGCCTCAGATAAGAATTCAAAGACCGAGGGGTAAGGTAGATCGCCAAGTGTTGACCCAGTGCATGTTATGATAGTATCAGTGTTAGAAACACAGTAACCGGTCATTGCAGCAAACTTTCCCTTACTTATAGATTCAAGAACATCTACTTAATACATTACCAGTAAGAGAAGTTGAGCGTAGATGAAAAACCATAAGCTTGGGAATTAGACGTCATATATGGTTCAGGATCCAACATGAACTCAGCGTGCTATACTGGTAGACAGACTTGCGAGAGCCATCGTCCTTGGTTATTCGTCATGCATTTGCAGATCACAGGTGATAAAGATACTGTGATGACTCTAAAGAAGCAAAAGGAGTACGCAATTAACGAGCCATAAGCATAACCTCTAATTACAGTAACTAGAAAGCAAGTCCGATATATACTAAACTCCAATAAGACCAGAGAAACCATATTTTAATCCTTAAACCTTCTCCACACGGATAACACAAATTAAATAGCCTATTTAGTTCGTAAGAACTGGTGCTGTTCCATCCCACGAGCTCTCCTCAACGGCGTCGACAAGCCACTTGCCTACGCTCGCCCTGGTGATCTTGGGCATCCAAGCGCAACCCTTGCCATCATCAGGCCAGACTCTTACTGTCTGAGCCTCACCCTCTGCAAGCATAACAGGTCGCGCCAAGACAAATCGCAATCCACTCTCGCGTACTAGGCGGTCGACTTCGTTGTGGTCCTTGAGTCCAATGCCCATGCTGCCGTGGCTAAAGATCATCTTTCCAGGGAGGTTCATAGATCGCCAGGACGATCCAGCGCCCTGAGCAGAGTTAACAATGATTTTGGGCTTGGAGGGCAGATTGGCCTGGTTGATAGCGGCGATGAGGGCGCGCATGCTGACGGCGAGAAAGTCGGGTGTAGTATCAGTATGAAGAGGTGCAAAAGGCGATTCTGTTGTGCGCACTTGAGCTAGGGCTGTGATGATTGCCTGAGGAGGCTGAGGAGTTGTAATAGCCTTGATTATGTCTGATTTTGAAGTCGGTGTGCCTTGAATGAGGGTGAGGTTGGCGTGAGTGGGTAGCTTGGCCGAGGTTGTATTGCGGACAAGGGCTGTGACTGTGTGGCCTCGGGAGAGAGCTTCTTGAACAGCCAAAGAGCCGTTACGACCAGTTCCTCCAATAATAAAGACGTGCATTTTGAGATACTTGGAGAAGTCTGGAGTAGTGATATTTCGTGGGGCAAGTTGGTGGTGGACCGAAGCAGATGTGAGGGACGAAGAGTGTGTTTGTGAATGGGTAAGATATAACTTTTCAAGTGTTATCTCCAAAATAAAAGTGTATAGATGTGTATGCTAAATCTGATGAAGTGATGAAAAAAGCACTGAGACTTGTCACTTCGTTAGTCTTTATAACAATCCAGTCCTGGACCTCACCCATGCGTATCGGCCGATACCCTCGGGGCCGGGTTCTCGACCGGACGGTTAATATGGCAATGCGATGATTGCGTTTGAAGCTTAGAAATCAGCACTAAAGCATTGCAAAACAGCGAAGGAATAAGAGGCGTATTCTAGACCAGTGCTTACGCTATTGAGCCGGTAAGAGGCTGTGCCGTTTAGTCAATAATGGGAAAGTCCTGCAACTTTCGGCCGGGATGACTGATATATCGGCCGAAAGGATGTTCTCGGCCGATTATCTGGTGGATTACGGGAATGTGATTGGTAGAGTCGGATGTGAAGTCCGAGTCTGACGAATTCATTGATCGCACATGTTATCTAGAACGGTCTTTTGGCAAAAGGCCGAGAGTGAATGGCTTTCAGAAGGAACAGGTGACTTTCCTCAAACCGGCGTATCTCGATGTAGTGATAATGGCTAATATTAGATGTGTATATATATATACCAAGCCACCAGGAGCAGATAGGCACCCATCAGAAACACATCCACTACTTAATTCAGCAACCGTTCCTCTCTACACGCCTATAACAACACAACCAAAACTTACTCTATTACTTTTTCCTTTCATCTGTTACCCTCACTAGTCATAATGTCATCGCCTACAGTCGCCATCATTGGAGCTGGCCTCTCAGGCCTCGCACTGGCCCTTGCCCTCCACCAACAAGGCATTAAGAGCATTGCATATGAACAACAAAACGCACCTGTCGACATTGGCGGCGCAATCATGCTCTCTCCAAACGCTCTTCGAGTTTTAGATAAGCTTGGAGTCTTTGAGCGTATGGAGCCTCGAAGCTACAAGTTTGAGAAATCGTACTTCCTGTCACAAGATGGTAAGACAGTCGATATCTTTGAGTTTGGAAACGCTGCCAAGTATGAATACTCTGGTATCCGCGTGTACCGCTTCGAACTTATCAATATTCTACTTGAACTTGTCCGAGAGGCTGGAGTGAAGGTCGAATACGGCAAAAAGTTCGACAAGATTGTCAACGAGACTGAGGAGAGCGTTACTTGGCGCTTCACCGATGGCTCAGAGGAGACAGCCGATCTTCTCGTCGGCGCAGATGGCATTCACTCTCGTGTCCGATCCTATCTTCACCCGGACCTTACACCAAAATTTACAAACATGATTGGCGTCACTGCTGCCGTCCCTACGAAACAACTCAAGATTGAAAACAATGAATACCAACTGCCAGCTACCTTTATGCACGATAAGCGCGGTGCCTTTGTCATCGCACCTCAACTAGCCGACGGCTCAGAAGTTCTCATTGGGAAGCAAAAGCTCTTTGTCGGTGAAGACCCTGGTCGCGATGCGTGGAAGGCCATGACTGCTGATAAGACCTGGTGCGTCGACTTTTTGCGCGAGGGTAACGAGGACTTCCCTTCCGTTGTCGCAAACGCGACATCTGAGATATCTGCCGATAAGGTCAATATTTGGCCCTTTTACCTACTGCCCAAGCTTGACAAGTGGGCTTCGAGTGATAAACATGGCCGCGTTGCTATCCTTGGCGATGCAGCTCACGCCATTCCTCCTACTGCTGGCCAAGGTGTGAACCAGGCATTCGAGGATGTCTACACATTTGCTGGCGTTCTCGGTCAACTAAAGCAGAAAAACAAGCATGATCTTGGTGATTCATTGGGTCGATGGCAAAAGGGGAGACAGGAGCGTGTGGATAAGGTTATTGCGCTCAACAGTGAGATCAACAAGAGAAGGTTACCGAAGGAGGCTGGAGTTAAGACTCAGCCCTTTGATCTTGACTGGCTTTACTCTGTTGATCTGGATGACGCGGTGCGAGGATTTGTAGCTGAAAACTAAGTTGACGATGTACTGTTAAAGCGGGAGTTGGGTTGGTCTTTCTTATACACTTCTAGCTGTTATAAAGTCCTTTTTCCCATGTCGATGTATAATATAGTTCTTCCATATTTGAAGTATTCTAGTCTAATCTCCCACAATTTCACATCTACCCACTGCCTTGTTTCAATCACGGCCTGGCTTGATGTTGCTATACTTTGAGTCAAATCTAATCTCGCTTCAAGTATGAGGAGAACCAGAAGCTTCTTCACCCAGGATGGTACTTTTCAGACGCTATTAACTGTCATGGTCCGTACTTTGGAATCCATCTGCGTATTGATCAGTCGATCATCAATGATCATGACTTTGACCAATGTTTTTCCTTCCAATTCCTGTGTGAGCTTTGAAAAGCCAGCTGACCACTGATCAGCGTCTTGGAAGTTGTCGCGCAGTATTCCCGCATGAATAACAATAGCAACCCGAGAATGGTAGGCCAGTACATGCGTCAGACAATCAAACCATTCGTTGAGACTGGCAGCTTTGAAGCTACGCAACACTTCAGCGAGCACTATATTAGTGTATGAAGCTTCCGGGCCATAACCTGGCAGTCGTAAAGACTGAATTGCTAGCTGACGTAACACATCGCTTCCCGTGACCGTCGAGCGTTCATAGACCTCGCTTGGTAAAGGACTCAAAAGATGAAGAGTCGTGTAGTTGTTTGATGCCAGATGGTCAACTACTTCAACACTGAACCTTACCAAGCGCTCGGAGGATTGAGACGTGCCGCAGACAACCAGGATTGCAGATTCGGAGCTCGAAGACCAGTCGACTACCTCTTGGTCAACCCAGATATCTTTGGTGATAATATTATCAGAGGCTGAGAGCTTTATTTGATCTTTGACATAGTCCTGATCGATGTATATGCCGCTGTCGCTAAACGCGGGGATCTTCCAGATGAGGTTGTCAGGTCTAACAAGAAAACAGCCAGGGAACCCCTGGCTTTCGTACAAATCTTTGAAGACGGGATGTGGGTTCCGATATTCTGTACTATTGTTAACCAAATGCTGAAGCTTTAAGCCAAAGGGCTTACCTACCATCGATGAGTTCGTGTAGACCGCCGAGGTCTTTCCGATAGGCGCCAAAATCGACTCGGCAAAGGTCAACAAACGCTTTGCGCTCCGGCTCTGGACTAGCTTTTGCTTCTAGCACAGACAGCTGTAGATTTATTTCACTCAAAAGAGGTTCAAAGGATTCCTTTGCGTGTCTCCATTTATCTTCGTGGGTCTTAGGAAATAGACAGGGAGGGTTACTCTTGAGTTCCTGAGCCATATTTGCAGAATTCTGGCGATGATATGAAGAAAACCATACAGAGAGAAATAAGTGATGTTATATGACCACGTTTAAGTACTTTACATGAAATGTTCTAAGTCACGAAACCTGCTGGTTCTTGTTCTGTCTAGTGCTTACAGTAAGATTCAAATCAGACGACAAAGACCCTGTCGATGGGGCTGGGCGTCTGACCTTTTGTCTTCCATGGCCTGATTTTATCATTTGTTGATACTCAAACAGCACAAGTAAACCCCACAAGGAATTGGATTCAGTAGCAGTTGCCCCATACACATACAGTTCCCGATCTATACCTATGTATTGATCTAGAGAATCTAGCGAACTAGGAGGAAAAACCGGCCGACGATTCAAAAACCTCCTTTACCATCTTGATCCAACTTTTTGTCCGAAAGAGTCCTTTACAGGCAAACCGAGCAGCAGTTGCCCACTCCGGTAGCCTGCAAACTGCAGCACCTCTGGACCTCAATGCGCCCACAGATTCGGCCTCTTCTGTTGGTGCAAATTTTCTCTCCAGCTGTAACGCATGCTGCTCCTCACTATAGAAAGTCAGCGGGAGCCTTGAGGTTCCCTCTATATATACTCACGCGAGCTTCGAGAACACCCTCAGGTTGGTTCTCAATCGCAACGGCCGAGACAAAGCCCATGCCAGAGAAAAGGAAGAGGGCAACGGTCTGGAACTTCATGTTGTTGTTTGGTTATGTAGATAACTCGAGAGAGGGCTCAATGAAGATGTAATGACAGAGTGATGATGAGTGATGGCTGAAGATATGATGAGAGTGAGAATGAGAGTGAGTGAGTGAAGACGAGACTGCAAGACTTCTTGTCTCTTTTATATCTGACTTATAGATCCTAATACTCCATTCACAGTCATCGAGACCAAAAAGGCTCATGCTATCCATCCCTGTATGAAGGAAGGTTGTATGCTTGGGCCCTCGATCTGGTGAGGATACATGTATACAGAGTTTGGCTACTAGTTAGAACAGTAAATTGAAGCTTCAATAGTTCTTGCATATTAAGATTGAAACATCACGCGTTTCTATACACATTTCTAGGTGTAGCCCTCAAGGGTTACCTCTTTAAGGGATGCTAGACTTGGGCATTAAAGTCCGGCCCTGCCGATCATTTCACGGACTTGGGCGATAAATACTCCTGGTGGGTAAGAATAAGTCAAGAGACGGAGACTTTGGTCCGACTGATCCTTCATATACAGACACAATAGAGTTATCTATATATAGCATCTAGTAGGATCAGAAAGCTCCTCTGGCCCGACAAGAAAGTTTGGTTTCTTCATGTTATGGCTCTATGCAAAGATCGTTTGTGCCTCGCCTCGGTTGTAATCATGAACCAGGTATGCCAGCTCTTTGTGACACCCTTGTAAATTGAAATAAGTTGTCGATAAGGGGCTTTAGTAGTTCGAATCAAAATCTCTGTAGGCACCGTTAATTGGTGAGCTTAACTGATCCTTTGTTTTTATACACCGTGACGTGATTGTGAAATCAGTTCAATACTCGCCCAGCATACGGGTTATAACAGCATTCAAAATTGTAAAAGGCTGCCTGACGTTGAAAACCAGAGCCTCGCTGAAGGAAACTTCCCGCAACTGAAGGCTCTTTGGGTAATATCTTGCAGAGAGAGAAGGACGCAGATAACTTGAACTGGTCTGTTTAGTCTCTTGGACTTGGCTAGTTGAGGACTACCTACCTATGTAGCATAATTGACGAACTGGGCGGCATTTGTTGGTGTTTGGGCAGACGGGCGTGACGACGTCTTAGGATCATTCGATAAAGTTCAAAGCCTTTCAAAGGGATAGTATAGAGTGAGAAGCGCACCAATTAGTTGCGCCTTTATATGTGAGGCTGTTGAATAATACAGGGAGCTTCGCCGTCAGTATAGGATAAGAGATATCAGGCAATAAAAGGTTCTGGCGCACACATAGAGGAGCCCCGAATAACGAAAACGAAATAAAAACGCCACAAAATCTACAGAGTAGTAAAGGGAAAGCCGCTCATTAGAACCTACCAAGGCAGTTACACTCGCTAATTTCAATTGCAAAGGCCTAGAGTTAAAGTCTGTCAGATCCCAGCAGCCGATCGCCCGTGAGACAAAGGCCGGTTTTCTTTTGCGAAGCTGCTAAGAAACTCAAAAAGCAAAACGCCCTTGGCTCACAGCTTAGGTTGGACCATTTTAACAGGACAATGGCAGATGATAGCATAGCTATGTAACCGGGCCACCGGCAGCACTAATAACTATCTATATGATTTGGCTTATATCCTACTCGCTTTTTTCTCTCGCCAAAGGTCAGCTTCATAAACAGTCAACGATATCATTATCCGATGCAGCGTCTGCGCAAAGCTATCCATTGTTGTCTTTTCGCTCTACCTTGAATCACCGAAGTTTGGGTAAGACACAGCTGAGAATTATCCTCTATCGGCGTTATCAATTCAGCTGATGCACCCAAGTCTTAATAATCTATGGATGACCTCCGAACACAAGCATCTATACTCGGATTTATAAGAACTATAACGAGCATATATCCACCTTTTATGAAAAAGATTCTGTATCTCTGTGATAATCCATGTTATGTAATTTTGGCGAAAATGTCGGATATTATTGAAGCTGGCCTGGTGCGGAGGAAAACCCCAGATTCTCCATATTCAAGGCCATTATCAATCGGCCCTTTTAAGTTATGTCTTGAACAAGCCTGCTGAGCCTCGGGACGGTTTCCATTGAGACTTGAAGTCTTTTGTCTATTAAAAGAAGGAATTAGCACGGCCTAACGTGGTATTCTGACAAAGAATAAACTCTGTTCTCGAGTAGGCAATTTTAAACACTGGTACAACTTCGATCTGCCGATATACCCCGCGTTTTTGGGACCGGTTCCTGTCTCTGTGGAGCCCAACCTTGTCATGACGTTTTAGTCTGGGGATCGGACCAGGACTTGAACTGGTAGTTCGTTCCTTGGTTACTAGATATGGTAGTTGCTGCCGTTCAAAGTGGCTGGAGAAACAAGAAATTCGTTGTTCATCATGACATTCATCGCCAACTCCACCACCCAATCTAGAAGCTATATAAGACGACTAAAGATCACCAGTGGGTTCCCCATGTCTCTGCAAAGTTGAGCAGAGTCAACTTCACAATCAGGACAAACATGTTCTCTCGTCTTGTCGGGGCCTTTGCCCTTCTCACTGCACTTCCCACGCTCTCGCAGGCAGCTCCCACCAACGACACAAGACAATGCGAGACTGCGCGCACCGCTCACAAGCCTCGTCTTTTTGTTCTCACAGACGTTAGCAACGAGCCCGATGACCAGATGAGTCTAGTCCGTCTGTTCACATACGCCAACGAAATCGACATTCAGGGCATCGCTGTCACTACCTCGACATGGATGAAAGACAAGATCGACTATGAAGCCCTCGTGGGCGTACTCGATGGCTACAAGCAGGTTGTCGACAACCTCAACGCCAACGTCCCCTCTCACGCATCCTACCCCTCTTATGAATACTTCATCGACCGACTGCACAAGGGTCATCCCGTCTACGGACGAAAGTCGCTCAGTCGCAACATGAGCGAGGCTGCCACAGCGCTTGTCAAGGCTGCTGACGAGGCGAGCGTCAATGACCCTCTCACAGTTTCTGTCTGGGGCGGAGCTGCTATTCTGGCTGAGGCTCTTCAACATGTTTCTCGCACACGAAGCGAGGATGATGTGGTTGCATTCGTCGACAAGCTGCGCGTCTACGCCATCTCTGACCAAGATGATACGGGCATCTGGATCCGCCTTCGATATCCCCAGCTTTTCTATGTCGTTTCTCTGCATGGCTTCAGCGAGTACACTGTCGCAGCCTGGAATGGTATCTCGGGTGAAGAGTACCGGCGTTTCGACCAGGGCGGCCCCAATTCGAGTATTGTTTCTAACGAGTGGCTGGACGAGCACATCCGTATTGGTCCTCTGGGCGAGCACTACCTCGAGTGGCATTTTATCATGGAGGGCGACACACCCGCTTTCTTCCCCCTTGTCCAGAACGGTCTCGGCGTTGTTGATCGTCCAGACTGGGGCAGCTGGGGTGGCCGCTACACTCTTCTTGATCAGACCAACCAGTCGCGTGTCTATGCTGATACCAGCGACTTTGTTAGGGGTGAGAATGGTCAGAATTTTATTAGCAAGTTTGCTACCATCTGGAGATGGCGAAAGGACTACCAGTTCGACTTTGCTGCTCGCATGCAGTGGACTGTCAACTCTGACTACTCCAAGAACAACCATCAACCCGTTGCTATTGTCAACGGCTCTTGCGGTCCTGCGCCCATTGAGCTCAAGTACAAGCCTGGCCAGAGCATCATTCTTGACGCGTCTGATAGTTGGGATCCTGATAATGATGACCTAAACTATGACTGGTTCCACTACCGCGAGCCTGGTGGCAGTGGCGGTTTCGGGCGAGGATTGGAAGGCTTCGAACCGTCTGTCGGAATGGAGCCTATTTTGACACTTCAGAGCCCCAATGTCAACATTACCAATGTCAATACTGACGGAAGTGTTGTGAAGCTGGAGACGGCAAAGAAACTCAACGACGTAAGTAGATTCGATTCGAAGCATAAAGTGGATTTTACTGACTTAGAAGCTACAGACCATGCACATCATTCTCGCTCTCCGGGACGACAGGGAACAGCCCCTGGCGACTTACAGAAGAATCATTCTCGAGGCCAATTAGAGCATGATGTACTACAGCATAGCGTGTAATTAATTTTCAGGTCAAACTCCAAGGTGTAGTCATGAGAAATGACTTCCTCGTATAATCTAATAGATAAAAGCTAAACCAAGTATTGGCAGCTTAAGGGTTCAAGTAAGATGTCCCTGTTTTAGAAAAGGAATATTAACGATAAAGTATCGCCGCTTTATTTTGATTATTCTAACCTTCTTATATCATAACGATAGATTAAGGCGGCACAATTTAAGTTATAGTTTTTTTTTAGCCATAATAAGGTATTATACCTAATACCTAAGAATACGGTTTC